>QFDD01007835.1:0-10473 GCA_006871305.1 Vachellia collinsii | reverse complement strand
GAATGCCACATGGCGCTTGGAGCCAGGTTAAGATTTTCCTAATCTTTAATTTAGCAAATCTCAATCTTTTTATCACAATACGGTTGAAATACAACGTGATAAGCTGGCGGTACGGTCTAGACTTGGCGTCCACTGAACAAAGCGGTGGGTTTAGATGTGATGCGTAAAAAAGGTGACGTTGAGGAAGAAATAGTGCGATATAAGGCAAACAATGTAGAGTTGTGGATGGCAACATAATTAATTCTGTTTTCAGACATCAATGTTGCCTACTCATTTCCAGCCAAATCAAAGTCATCCTCTCTTGTCGATTCAAATAATCCACACGGTTTCCTGCAATTTTTCGTTCAACCAAAGAACCCTCACTCCTTCCTCTACGTGTTCGCGACTGATTTTCCTTGCTACGCAGGGCCGTCCTACGTAATCAAAAACCAAGCAGGTGTTATTCCTTTTACATCCATCCAACACGCAGTATCATTACACTATATTCGAAAATTAGTGCTTGTACATAATCGGCAATGAATGTTATAATTCTTAACACGTGTTCATTAGAGGAATCCAGAGGTTTCATTCCATTCAAGGGGCCACGGGCCTGATCCAAGCGGATGAAGGCTGGAGTGATTGAAAAGCGGAGCGAGAAGCTTGGGGCTCCAGATCACAAAGTTGGACCAGCAATGATGGGCTTACATAACATGTGACTTATGAATGGGCCTTATTTAAGTCACAATCAAACCCAATCGTAATTTAGGAACATCAAGCCCAGAGGTTGTAAGAGATTGTGAAGTGGGACCAGGCTCACAGGTCTATTTTGCACTTAGAGTTCCAAACGCAACATGAGTGTATGTACAAGAGAGTTATGCGAAATATCAGCATCAGCATGAGTACATGCACATACATGTGTCGATGTAATATAGCATGTGTTGGCAAAAAAAATAAACGTATAAGTGGTGCAACAAGCAATTGTGTTTGTCTTGTTGGCAAGGTTAGGACTTAGAAGCTTGTGAGGGATGATGAAGTTGAGACATGTCATCTACTCCTAAACCTACATCGTACCAAACCTTATCGACTCAAATAACCTAACCACGTTCGCTGCATTCTCCTCCTCTGCTCCCTCCAAAAATATCATCTCCCACGTGCATTCTCATCCCATTTCTTCATATAACCCCCCACCCCAAAAAAAAAAAAATTCCTCTTTTGGCCCCAAAGTATTTTGGCTTTTCATTTCCTGGCCCCCGCCCCCACCCCCACCAACCTATGCCTTTCTTTAATTCCCACCACTTCCCCGACAGTGTTCCTTTATCCCCCTTTTGGATTTATGCATGACTCGCCAGATCCCGTATTCTGGTTTTGTTTGTTTCTTTGTTTGGGCGTCCGAATTCAGAATTAACCTGTGGTACTGCATGTGTGATATTGTCTCTCCTCCCGAACATTAATTTCAAACTAGAGATTCTATACACCATCATTGGCTTTGACCACTTTTCCTCCTAACCAACACTCTCGTGTTTGACTCCTCTCACTTATTCCTTTTTCACTGTTCTTGACTCCACTCAAAGCTCCTTTTCCATCAATTCTTGTGGCCTAATATCAACTCAACAGATCCTTTTTTTTCGATTGAAAAAACTTAAACAGATCCTTTTCTTATCCAAAAGCTGTTTCCTTGAGCAGGCCCTGACCCCCTTTTGGTGCTACCGTGTCAATGAATTCCCCCTACCATCACTTCCTTCGTCCCCGTGCGTTACTGTCTTTCGCTCATTGCTTCTTTGGTCCGAATAATTAAGTAGACTACAGACACCGCAAGAGTTATATATGAGCCTTAATAACAGCATGAATCAATGTATCTTCTCCGATTTAAAAAATTGTTCAGAATGTAGTTTATGCTGTGACACAGTCATTGTTCGATGGCTCTAACTTTATAACCTATGTAAATCAGTAAAATATTCACTATGCCGACATTAATCATCGTCATTACAGAGAATATTCTTTCTTCGCGGATAAGACAGCCCAATCCTTTTTATTTTTTATTTTTTGAAAAAAAAATAACGTTGAAGATGGAACGTACAGGACACAGGAGAATGAAAGTGTTGGATAATAATTAAGCCAAACATCTTCAACTGTATTTAACCTAGAAGGGTGCACCAGCTTCGATCATAAAACTGGAGAAATTTAACAAGGTACTAGGATTTACAGTAGTTACAACGATACAAGAAGTCAAAATGCCAGACAAAGTGAACATCTTATCAATGCATCAGTAATTGGCTTAGCTGATAAATCAACAGTAATTCCTGGAAAACAGACATGTTCCATGCAAAAAGCTTTCTTATTTTACCCTTGCTTTCGTTGAGAGAGAGACGAAGTGAAAAATTGAAGGGAAACGGTGATGTTGGAGGTGGCATGTGTGTGTCTGATAAAAATGGGGGAATTAATATGTATAGGTGGTGTAAAAGTTCAAAGGAATAATGATGAGAAAACTCACTAACATGACATGATTTAACCAACTTTGAGGGAATGAAATTTGAAAAAGTAAAACAAAACAAAACAAGATAAAGAGTGACTAAAAAGACATGGTCATACGATGGTTGTGGGGAACAAAATCAATTCCAAGGAACAGGAGAACAATGATGAAGTTTCATCGATAGAGATGGCACACCAAAGCACACTTCCCCTCCAGCACCCAAATCTGCTACCTGCGCCTACCATTAGCCATTATTATTAAATAACAATGATGAGCTATACTATGCACTGCATACAATTGATGAAGATATGCTATTTTTTAAAATCAATTTACAGTAATTTTCTGACTGAAATACACAGTTATTTCCTATGAAAATTTGATTCCAACTTTTCATCTTTCCAAAATGAAGGTAGTGGCACAAGCTTCTTCATTAACTTTTTGTTGATGAATATTTCATCGTGAAACTTTTTGGTGTGAGAATTTCTTAGAAGGCGTTTTACTTGTTCATGTCCTGATGATGTATCATCGATCAACTTTGTTTTTGTGACTTCATATGCTTTTCATCTTCCTATTAGTTATTGGTTGTAAGTTGTCATATCGTTTTAATTAGGCTATTTAGTTGTTTGAAGGTTTTGTGCTCAGTCTTGTGTACTTTTTTATCGGTTGCTGTTCGGTGTGTGAGTTTGTTTTATGTGTTCTATGTTTCTACAATGGTTTTATGTTGAACTCATGTTTTATTAATATGTTTTATTATTTTATAAAAAATATTGATAACATTGATACTTTAAAAAAAGATAAATCATTAGGGAACTTGATTGATAAAGATTAATAGCTTGTTTGGGATTAATTTTTGAAAAGTGATTTTACGCAATCTGAAGTAAGTATGTGAGAGGAATTTTATCTCAACTTGCGTAAAAATGATTCTGAAAGAGTGAAACAAACATCAATTGCAAAGACTAAAAGTTCATAGACATACTCATGCTAAATTGGATTGGAGACAAAATTTTAGAAGAAAATTGACTCATAATTAGTTTATAATTTCCCTAATAGTTTATTCCCCTGGATCCATTGGACAGTTATAGGGACAGTCAATAACAAGGTTGAAGCCATAATTATTTCAGAGAATTGTGGATACGACAGGAATCTAGCATCGCCTCATAATGGTGTTGAACTGAATATAACATCTGAACCTGTTAATGAAGCTGACATGAAACTCTAAAACATGATTAGGTAATGGGTAAAGTCTAACTAATAACAACACTCCACTAAAAAGCATTCATTAACAGCCACTTAAAACTAAAGAAAAAATCATCCCCAGAATAGAAAAAGACCCCAAATGGTAAAAGATAATACCAGGGTTACAGCTTGTTAAAACTTGCATCAGATGCATATGTGGTCAGAAAACGACATGTCCTCTTTTCATTTACGTCGGAAAAAAAAAATCAAAATCATGGTCAATTAACCACATTTGCTAATCATGAACCTTGTTTTCACATTCCGATGATATATACATTGTCTCCCACCGAGGAGGATTACCAGAAATTGAATTAGTGATCCTGATAACGCCATCGTTTTCACGTTTGTGTCTCAAAGATTCTGTTAAGAATTTTATGACTTCTTCTTCTTTGCAAAAAAGGCAATAAACAACAAGCACTGTCGCTTTTAAATTTCTGTATAAGTAAGTCGTGCTCATTTGTTTCAGAATTCAGCGTGCAGTAAATTTTTGTTGTTGGGTCTGTCGTAAAAAGAAAAAAAGAAATGATCTGGGGACCATGAATACATATTTCTCAGAAAGAAGCTGTGGATTTCAGAAACATAATTGGGTTTGCTGCGTCAATGGGAGAGAGAAAGTGAAACAGAGGAGGTTGAAAGATGAACATGAAAAGCCCTTTTGGAGATTAAAATGGGAAATGGGCCCTCCAAGAAATCATTAGAACTTCCACTCAATCTCATTCAGTGTCCATTTTCTTTAGCAGCAGTAGCAGCAATCCCTAACAAAAAGACATCCAATTTTTTAAAAGTAATCTTTCCCTTTTCTCCCCATTAATAATGGCTTCCTACACATACACAACAAAATAGAATACGTAGTATATTTCTTCTCTAGCAAGTTCAAATCTTGTTGTTTTATGCATATACTATACCCCACGAAATTGATTCAGAACCATACAGGATACTTCCCACTAGCTCTTAACAGAGTTTTCATTTTCTTCATCATGCCACAATACCTATAAAGAACTAAATTTTCATCATTATCGATCGGTACAATTATGCGTTTCATTTAGTTAAGTTAGCTAGCTCCACATATTAACAGGAAATTGAATTCAGTTGGTGGTGGAGAGCTGCAAAAGGGAACATGTTTAAATGTTGCGTGACTATTTACCAGAAGTGCTGAGTCAGGCAAATCATTAACCAAGTACCAATGAGAACTAGAAGTGACTTGAATAATTCTTCACCAAGCCGCAGGATGAGAGAATCTCGAAGCTGAGACTTTGGTGGGGGTTAGAACAGGGGAGGTCATTCGAGTAGGGATTTTGAAGAAAACATGAGGTTTCATCACTCAGGTTGTCAAGTGGTCTGTTATCTATATTTTTGTGTCATAGGCAAATTTTTTAATTGAATTCAAATCTTATAACTTGTGTCAGAACTAAGAGCAACCTGAGTGCATAAAATTCTACAATTTTTGGAAAAAACGGATATTGCCAGTTTTCTAAAAAGCTGTGCCTTTTTTGACAAATTTTGACCTTAGGTTTCAGAAGAGAGAAAGACTGATTTGCAAGTTGCATCAGAGGCTACGATCTCAGAACAGAGCCACGGCACATAATAAATATACTGGTGACTTGATAACATTACAACATGGTCGACAATGATCGGCTGTACACATAGCATTACCTGAATGAGTCACTTAGAAGGTAATTCTAGGACCAAAAGGACGAAGATTGGGAAGAGAAGGTTGATAAAAATGGGTTAAATTAGCAAAATGCACTGCATTGCGCACAATTAAGAATGTGATCCAGCAATAATGCTCAAACTCTTTTTAGTCCATCACAGAGCAGAGTTCAACAGAACCGTAGTAAAGCAATTCCTCTATCATCTGCTCAATGTGATCGTCCTCGAGAGGTTTGAATTGCTGACTAGTTTCCACCTTCACCTTCTTCATGACCCAATTGGCCTCTGATTCTTGTTCTTCTTGGGCTCTCTTACGTGGCGACACTGTGTCAACAGAGTTGCTAGTTGAAACGTCAGTATGTGAAGAGGAAGCCCCTCTCTGAGGCTCTGGTAATGAGGGTCTAGTCATCTGAAGAGAAGCCACGTAGCACCTGTGGAGCTTCGCAGTCAAAGTGGCAGAGAGAAGCTTGGAAGATGACTGAGACACATTGGGGTTACAAGGGAAGTTGGTTTTTGCTCTGGGCCCACACATTAGCCTCGCTGCTTCATCATAGGCTCTGGCTGCATCTTCTGCAGTTTCGAAAGTACCAAGCCAAATCCTAGTCTTCCTGCAAACAAACAAGAAGAGGTTCAACATCACCATTGAAGCAGCATGAGAAACATAAAAACATGCATGGACGTAGAAACTAAGGTTCACTAAGGTTAACTTACAGTAGAGGGTGGCGAATTTCAGAGACCCAAGAGCCCCAATGCCTTTGTCGGACACCTCGGTATCTCTGTTGTGGCCTGCCCATGTTGGAGAGAACGAAAAGGTACTCTGTTTCAGGAAGGGTTTGTGAGAATGTATGAGAGATAAATTGAGTTAAGAGGTTTATGTTTGTGTGGTGCCAGAGGGTGGAGGAGGAGAGGGTGGGTTTTTGTAGATGGATTCTATCACGGGCATCAAGACCCCTTTTTCTAATCTATCTGGCTCCCAATTTAAGCACAGGGGTCCCACAAGGATTTTCAGGGTTTAACACCCTTTCTTTACTACTTATTTGCTCCCAGTTGTAACTTGTACATATTGTAATTTGCAAGTCATGATTATTGAATAAGTATATCCAATGACGTTTCAACTAGCCCCAATTTGATTTCACATGTCTCTCCAACTATGATAGCTACTTTTGCTTGTTGATATATATAGTATAATACTTTATTACTTCTTATTTTTGCACTAGAATTATCTGAAATACATGATCCTACCCCTAGATTCTTCTCATGTGAATAGGGAGCAGTGGGAGATAGCGACTAAATTGTAGTCTGAAGCCTGAAATCTTTGAAATATATATATTAAGTTCCTATTGCCCTAAAAAAAATCTATTGGCAATTTAATTGGAAGCTTTGTGTCATTTTTCTCTGTCCATATCAGATTTTAGACCTTGGTTGAAACCATCAGGAGACCAACAAACACTGGAACCATATTTTGCATTATATGCGTGTTAGAGAATATAGATAGAGAGATTTTCTGGCGAGAAAACAAAAAGAACATAGGTATGAGTGGTGACACATACACAGTACTCTGAATAAAAATGATTTAGCATTAAAGTTGGTTCATAAATATGTTAGCGTGGTGAGGAAAATCCTATGATTTGGTCAATCCCAAGTTGAGACTGCATCAATTGAAGATAAAAGATTCCTAGACCACCATAATTAGGTTCATATCATATCATTTGAAGGGTGGGGGCGTGAAAATGTTCTGTTTCTGTTCTCCCAATACGAATAAAGTCTCTGTACTTTGGACAATCTCTATAGAAACAGTTATCTGCATGTATATTACTGAATATGGAGTGTTTGCTTCGATCTAAAGCAAATCGAAGAAAAACAATGCGAAGTTGAGAGGTGATGTTGTTTTGAATCGGGGTTGATTTTGTGGGGTAGTGCGAATATTGAGTGGAGAGTTGAATGCTTAGGATGGTTGACAGGGAAACAAAAGCATATGGTACCAGGTATGTGTGAAGAAGACTTGAATAGTTTATAAGTTTTTTTGGTAGGTAACGGGCCATCTTCTTCTTGTTCTTCTAATCACTATTCTCCCACATGCCAACACTTATCTCTCCATCATACAGATTACAGATTAATCATGCAACACTTCTTTCAAAGGGGGAAAAAGAATCTCACACCATATTTTTATACATACAAGCAGTAGCAATATTATATATTTGTGTATGTAAGTGAGGATTATTCTTATAATGTGTTATGGAACAAACTTTTGGGGTTCATTCATACGTATGCTGCTGTAGGGGCTAATTTTGGTGTGTCCCATCACCTGTTTGTCGTCCCATGTGCAAACGGCTACATTTGAATAAAAACACGGAGGCTGTCTAAATGCCAAGTGTCACCAACATCATCGGATGATTTGGTCGATAATGGAGCCGTTCAATTTTTCTGATCTATAACTTTTTTCATGATCATCGCTACTCTTGGAGTTTTTCACAAAGTATGAGAATGGGAAGCAGGGAATCTTTAGTTTGGTTTCTTTTATTTCTTTCTTTTCTTTTTTGGTCCCAAAGGCTGGGGTGTGCTGGTGAAATACAGAGTTATTTGAGGGGTAAAATGCAAAAGTGGGTATCTTTTTGTTTGTTTAGGCCGAAAGAAGAGAACAAGTAACATGAGCAAGAGGGGAAAAATAAGACGTGAAGAAGGAATAGAAGAAGGGACACAAGAGAAGAAAGAAGAGGCATGCAGCATGTATGTATGTGGAGGATTGAAAGATTTGGACTTTAGTGTCTTTATAGTTTAATACATATAAATCTATCTTTGATTTGTGTCTCTACTTCCAGCTAACATGATGGAAAGAAGTAAATATGCAGAGAAAAGGTCAGAAAGTAATGGAGGGGGACCCGCCCAGGCCATTTATATGCGCGTGAAGTGGGGCCCAAGAAGGACACAACATGGGTGACGATGGAGAGAGCAAAAGACCAAGGTGGCTAGGAAGCAACGTTTGTGTATATATTTAATGAATTGAATTGTATTAGGATAATGTCATCTCATGCTGATATATTCAAAAAGGGGTTAATGGGAAGCCAAAGAGAGAAAACTGAAAACCTGAGCCTCCCACTGTTTGTGGGGTTTTAATGAGTCATTTGTCTGTGTCCGTGTTTCAATCACATGCAAGCTTCAGCTATCATGCCCCATCCATTGAATTCAACCGTCCCAACAAAATTAATATTACTTTTAATAATGTAGTCAGCTGCGTGCTTTCAGGACATAACCCTAACATGCCATTTTTCTTCACTTTCTCCTTTTTTTCCCCTTCTGATAAACAAACTTGGTAGCTTGTCTTTTTCTGTGTTTTCAGTCCTAACTACCCCTAACTTGATATACTATAGTTTATACACAGACACATACATATACATGTATGCATGGATCAACATCAGTTCCCTGTACATCCTTTTGTCTTTGTCTTGTGATATCTTTTGTGATACAGTAAGAAATGGTGAGGTATGAGAAAGGGCATTGCAATTTACAAGTGGCTAGTTGAAGGGCCAAAGAGAAATTAAAGGAGGATGGTGAAGTTATAGCAACAAGTGTGACAATAACAGGATCAGTTTGGGACTTTGGGGAGTGAAGAGTGAGTAGCATTTGACGTGCGACGCGGTTTTAATGTGTTGCTATCGCAAAGCTCAGCAAAAGATGGCGATGTGACTGCCTTCCCTTTGTCTTCCTGCGTATCACTAATTACCGCCCTTCCCCGCACTTTCTGGGATTTTGTTTCTCACATCCTTCCCGGAAAAAAAAGAAAGAGAGAAAAAAAAAGGAACGGTTAGAAACTGACTCGGTCTGAAAAATGACCAAAGTAACTGACATGTAAGTTGTCTTTGATGTTTATTTTGGTCCGATACGGGATATGTTATTCAAGGAGATTCATATGATTCATCAAGTGAAGTTGCACTTGCATGCATGCATGTATGTGTATATCAGTTGCTCCATGGCCAACCATAATATCTATATATGAACTTCAAGACTTGTCCTTTCTTCCGGTTGTGTATTATTACCCTCTAGTGACTGGCCATGGAAATTTTTTATATGGAATCACGTATTATGCAGCTTCTTAGCATGTGCGTCTTCCTATTTTACCTCAGCCAATGACGATTTACGACCGAGTAGAGAATAAAGTATTCTGTTATATTGTTCTCTACCAAACATTATGGGAGCCCAGCCAGCAGCTTGTTTACTGCTTCCTAATTAGCTAGATATGGTGATGGAGGAATATAATTTATTAATATATACATTATTAAATGAAGCTTAATAGTAATCATAGTTAATACTGAGTCCCACTGTAGATACTGTGTCTGTTTTTCTCATAACATTGCTTGAAAATCAATTCAAGGGATCTGAACTAAACGATATGGTGGGAGTGTTGATGGGGAGGCACATGAAGGATTTTTTTTTTTGGATCAAGTTTGATTAGGTGAAGCTGGGGGCAACATATAGAGAGAGAAGCACATGCTTGGTGCCGCAAACTTCCAAGATTTGGAGGTAAGCAAAACCAACAACCACACACACACCCATGTGCTTAGCCCTTTTCTAATTAATTTCGCACATATTGATATATACATGTATATATACGCCTATACGTACACGTACACAACATACTCTTGTGTGTTTTCTCCTACTCGTGTCCCACCGCAGGTCAAATCCTTTAAAATGATAACCCTTTCCGTTGCTATTATTATAATAACATTGAATTTCCAAACCACTACATTCCTTTGATCTTCCATAATTAATTACTTTGACCTCAAACGTATGGGCTACATTACACGGCATTGCAGCGCTGAAGAGGAATGGGTGATTCTGGCAGATGACAGCTTGTAACTTGGGTGCCAATACGGCTTAAGTGAAGGGGCATTTGTTTGCGATGATTAAGGAAGCTTAAAACTCGCAAGTCGCTGTTTCTGGAAAACGACTGGTCTTTCCCGCCAGCCGCGAGCCACTGGTTTTGCGTTTCATGGTTTATGGATGTACTAGAGACGCCCGAGACAAATAATTGCACCATTCAATGGGCCTTGAACTTGTACGAGTAACGCCTTTTTCGCAAGCTCCCAATTTGTACTTGACTCGCTCACGTTGCCTTGCAAATACATACACAATGAAACACA
>QFDD01007833.1:0-13960 GCA_006871305.1 Vachellia collinsii | reverse complement strand
ACTTTCCCACAGGAGAAATAGCATAGAATCTCTCAGAGTCACCATCTTCCTTCTGACGAACTGAACAACTCAGAAGAGAGTGACTTGCAAGAAGCTTCAGGAGACGATCGATTCTGAAAGCCAAGTCTCTGTGTTGAGATGAACTTGGAAGCTTCGAAGCAACTTCAGAGGCTGAAACGTGTTTTCCTCCTTCCTTGGCTATGATGTCAAACAAGTTGAGGTCAAGAGAAGCTTTAAGAACTGCACAGTAGACCTGGCTACAACACTGAAGCATGGCAGAAAGGCCATACGAATCTTGTTGTTCATTTGGACGATGAGTCTCTTTAGAATCCAAAGCCATGGTTCAATGTGGTATTGCTCTGTGTATTTGCACCTTGTAGCATTCAGAAATTTATAGGCAAGAGTTGAGAATGCAGGTTATTCCAGAAGGCGAAAACTAAAGGCCGGGTTGTTTGTCTCTGTTGTCTGTTTTTTCTTTTTCAAAACTTTTTTTCTAAAAAAAAAGTTTTAAAAATAAAGAAAAAAACACTGTTTGGATAATTTTTTTTAAAGAAATTGCATTTTGAAGTAAACATACTAAGATCAAAGGGTGAAACTTTAATTAGAACTCAAGTTCTCAAATGGTGAAAAAAACCATGGAGTAAAGAAAGGTGTTTCTCAATTTTTCCAAACAAAAAATTAAGAAATGCTAAAAAAAAAAGCAATTAAATAATTCACAGTAATTATATCATTTCAAGGTCTCAATTAAATTGAGATTTACAAATTTGGAGTTTTTTTTCCCTCTCCCTTAAAAATTTATTCATGAAGTCACAAAAGTCATCGTCCTACTTTTGAAAAGTCAAAGAATAACTTGTTTTAGCCATGAAGTCAAACATTAAAATGAAAAATAGAAAGAATGGTGAAAAGCTCAAAGGATATAGATAGGCACTCTTAAATGTAAATGTCATGTTATCTATATTCTATTTAATAAAATATTCTAACTGATTTTTTTTGTAAATTTCACAAATATTTATTATAATTGGGTGAAATAATTAAAAGAATTGAAATTTATGAGATATGAAATAAAAAATAATTAAAATATTTTCATTGAATAGAGTATGGATAATGTGGCACTATTTAAATATTTATAAAAAAGAAAAGAGATTGTGACCATATATATACGAGGAGATAATCAATTGATTGAAGCCAATATTATACATATGCAGAGATATATATATATATATTCAATTTTTAAATGATTTAGAGGGTAATCAATCAATTCAACATTTATAATATTTCGTCATTGTGGCTTTTGGAATCATGCAATTGAAATGCTGCAAAAGGAACTTCGGAGTTCTCAAAATTCAGCTTGCGTGTTGTAGCCAAAACATGCTACTTGTCAAACTGGAAAATCTCTTCTTTGATTTCATTTCCTCCTTGTAGCTACGAAAGTGGACAGCCAAGAGTTTGGAAAAGAAACTTACCCCAAGAAACATTAAAAAAAAAAAAAACATGCAATGGAATGAAGAATGAGTCATCAAACTCAACATGTGTGTTGTAATAACATGGTATTTGGTCTTGCACGACAAAATTTTTTTTTCTTTGCTAGAAGACAACTTAGAATTTGTAATAGAAACTTTACTCAAAAAATTAATAAAAAACTGCTCTTGTATAAATACCAAATAAAGACTTTAAGTAAATTAACAAAGTGAGTTTAAATTAGTTATTTCTTAGAAAGTACTCCGTCAGTCCTTAATGTAATTAAGACACATTTAGTTGATTTAATTAGATTAAGAAAGTTAGTTGATATGATATGTTTATCAAAATTAGCTACAACAAAAGTCATTACGAATTTAGTTAATTACTACATTATCCTTAATATAAGAGCTAGATTACTAATTTATGGATATTAAGAAAATAAATTTAATTATTTATTTATAATGAATGTGTGTTGGTGGTTTATCTAAATTATCATATTTAATCAAGTATATTGAGACCACTCTTTGATAAAAACCCCCTTGTGTCGTGTCATTAATATAAATACTTTAGCAAAAAGAATCATAAATTCGAAAGACATTGTGAATTGGTATATTATATTTAGCAACAAGTTAAACTCCTTGTTTACCTCTTATGTTCACCAATGGGGCTAGTACCGATTAGGAAATTTTATAGTTAGTAAACTTAGGAAAAAGAGTTAAAACTTTAGATCAATATATTATATTATCAAAATTTTTGAATTATCAAACTCAAGTTGGCGTGTCATGAGGTAATAGTGGATGTAACATTCACGAGCACAACTACCCCACCACCACCTCCATATAACAACTTACAAGCAAGTCAAAGGTGGCTAGCGGAGGATGCACAGTTTTTAATTATTATTATTATTATTATACTGGAAGTATCTATATTCAATATCTAACAGAACCTCAAATATGATTGTCCCTAATTGAACAATACATCTGCTTTAGCAAAAAAAAAATTATATTTACTAAATCTCTTTTTTAAAATCTAATAGTAATTTCCCGTTATTATTATTATTGCATGTCGGCCAAGTAGGACCAAACCTACAATTAGACACTAGTGAGATAAACGTCATGCCACTAGATTAAAAAGTCATTAGCGGAGGTTAGTGGGTAAATACATATTCGTATATAAAGATCTACAATAAATCCTTATAACTAATGTCTACTAATTTCCTCATCTGTTTATAATGGCTTTTGCATTCCCATTCCCTAATGATATATTTTTTTCCCACTCTATGTAAGATGTCTTCTACAAACTCTCTCCAGAACCAGTTACAGTGTTAAGTGCAAAGCTTATAGCTCACCCTACTAATCTGATCTGAACTATCCAAATCTGATCTGGATAGTCCAGATTTGATTTTATAAAAATCTATATTTTTCTAAAAAAAATTATTCCAGTAGATGCAGAATAAAAAATAAAAGAAATCTTTCAACTTCTATTTTCTAAAAAATAATTTTTTACTTAAAAATCATTATTTTTAAAAAAAATCAAATCTAGAACGTCTAGATCTTGATCTGGACGATCCAAATGAGATTAGTAGGGTGAGCTAAGCTTTAGATTTAGCACTGTAACTGATTCCCCTCTCTCCGGTCCACAATATACAGAGTTTTGTCGTACTTGTCTCGCTTTTAGCTTTAGCCCCTCCTTTAGCTAGTAAATTATGAAAAAAATAATTATGATTTGAAAATGATTTTTGAATTGTGGCTTTAATAAATAAGGGCAAAAGTGCAACATTTACAAGCTTTTATAACAATATTTAATTAATTGAGTAACTGACTTTTGTTGGTTTGATGAGTAGACCCGCTGGAAACAATTAATGTATAGGGATGGAAGAAGCATAGGACGGCTGGAAACGATTAATGTATAGGGATGGAAGAAGCACTGATAGAAAAGGTAATAACTTCAGAAAATTGTAAAAGATTTAAGCATTATTGAACTAATTTTTTAATCTCAAAAAAGTGATTAATTAATAGAATTTTTTAACTAGGATTGTATGGAATATTTTTAAAATGACAAGTGCTTCCTACACTGATTTTCCGAACAACTGATGTAAAAACTTGGGTTTTCTCTTTACAACCCCATCTTGAAATATACAATCATAGTTTACAGCTCTTAATATAACAAGCATTTGATTTTTTTAGAAATTAAGGAAGCCAATTAACGGATATATTTATAATTTTCCTAATAAATTTTCCTCACTTGTAAATTGATATATAATATAATGATATATACAAGTAATTCAAAATATATGTGTAATTAAGTAGCGTATTTAGCTTTTTTAATTTATTAAAAAGATCAATTGGCTTTTATATTAACAATCGGAGGTATTATATGCTAAAAATATTTATTTCAAAGATAGTAGGCTTCTAGACAGTTCAATGGATGAGGTGAAAGAATTAGCACGCATAAGTGACTAATTAATTTTATTTTTTAATATTTGTTTTTATTAAGTTCTAAATTTGGAAAAGTCTTGGTAAAAATAATTTCAACGCTTACGCTTGTTTGATGAGAAATCAGGACCTTCAGCCTGCTCTCTCCATTGGTGATCAAGTTAGAAAACTAGCCCACATATGTTTATATCATCTTTATATTGAAAAAGTAATCATTTGATACATAAAAGTTTAAATTTAATTGTAACTCAATACATGAATTTAGAATCGACACAATTCAGTCACTGTAGTTTTAACATTTATAAAATATTTGTTCCTACATTTTAGAAAAAAAATTATAATAAGTAAAATCATTTTCAAACTTAGGGACTAATATTTTGAATAGTTAAACTGGAGGGTACCAAGTTGTATCTTGTCAAAGTTTAGGGAATAAACTCCAATTTAATTAAAATTATTGGATTGAGTTACATTATTCAAGTTTAGGGAGTGGACTATAATTGAGAAAAAATTATATGGCCAAAATAATTAACTTTTCCTTTATATAGATTTATTTTGTTATAAAATTTTGTCGAACTACCCTAATTTTTAAATTCAAATTATCAATGTACAATCACATATAAAATATACTTAAATATAATTTTTTTGCATATTTTTAAATGTTTTATTAAAATTGATACAATTGATATGTGGCTTCATTTAATTACTATAATAGTATACTCGTAATATTTACTTATTTTGAAGTTACAATTAATTACCATTAAGAACGGTTTCCAACGAACTTCTGTGGTTTTTAACTAAAATTCCACTACTTCCAACTGAAATTTGATTATTCTCAAGACTGTTATGAGAATATATATAAATATGGATGTCCATAGAACACTTTGGATTCCTCTTAGCATGATCTCCCCCTAAATGCCAAATTCCATAACCTCCCTAATGAATTACTTGAGAGGAGTTTCTAATGGTTATTGTCATTACTTTGCTCTTTATGGCATTGTAACTATAACATTAGATTTTAAGGGTTTGAGGCCTATAAATAGGTCATGTACAAGGTGTTTGAACACACATGAAATGAGATAGACTTCCTTGCTTCCTCTCTCAATTTCTTCTTCCACTCTCTTCTTCTACTTCTAAACTTTTCTCATTTTTTATCACGTTATCAACACGATAGTTCTAACAAAGGTATACTTATCTCAAAGTTACCTTAACAATTTTCTCTTCTATCTCTTATTGTATATTCAATTTATATACTCTTGATCAATCTAGGATAATCCGGTGAGCCACTATATGGAATTAGTTAATTCTTTTACCGGATGTTTTAAAACACCGGATTCCATGGCTAGGATTGGAGATTGTTGTTGCTATTATATCATTCTAATTTTCTTTACTAGTTATTTATATTATTGTTGTTATTTTAACATATGACCTGAAGTCATATCATTGTGATATCATATGGCCAAAAGCCATATGTCGTGCAATATAGCCAGAAGCTATATTCTTCTTATTATATGCCAGAAGTCATATAATACTAATTTGTCATCACTGGCCTGAAGTCATGAGACTTCTAATTTGTCATCACTGGCCTGAAGCCATGAGACTTTTAACTTTTTTTATATTTTATTTTTTCTTATCTTTAATAATTTCTTGTATTTATCATTCTTATTATTGCCATTTATTGCTATTTATTTATTGTTATTTACTCATTGTTATTGTAACTTATATTTACTTTCACTCCCACTCCCAAGTTATCTTTCATTTTTTTTTATTATTCTTTATTCATTTTATTATGGTTATACTCACATCACTATCACTTATATATATCAATAAATACATATATGTATATGTATGTATATTACTCTAATATTAACTTTATTGTTATCATTGTTTATCATTTTTTCTATTCTTTCTACTTCTTCTTTATATATTTATTCATATTGTGATATTATTTATATTGTCACATATATACTTAGTTATTTATTGCTACATTAATATTTATTGGTGTGTGTATATATATTTCCCTACATCCCTATATCTATATTTCCATCCCCCTTCTATAGATATTTATTTCATATTGTCATATTATATTATTTATTTACACTTCATTTGTTTATTTGATATCTATATTTTGTTGTTTTAATTCTATTGCTATTTACATTTATATATTAAGCTATTTCATTTTATTTATATTTCATTTATTTCTGTTATTTATTTTATTTTTTATTATCTTTGATCACCATTTTGTTTATTTGTCATTATGTTTTTATTATCATTTTCCTTTTATCATTATTTACATTTTGTTTATTTATTATCACATTTATTATTTGTTCCTTATTTATGTTTTGATGTTTTTAATTATCTATATATATATGTAATTATCTTATTTGTTTTTACACAAGTATATTTATGTTTCTCTATATGTGATTTGTAAATTCTAATATTTTAAATCAATTTTATCATGATTCTAATTGATATTATTGTTTTTAGTTCAAATCATGACCAATCTTACCAAACTCGAGTTCACAGCGCTTGATATCTCGGGAAATAATTATTTATCTTGGGTCTTGGATGCTGAAATTTATATGAAAATCCCTGAAGGATTTAAATTGCCAGAAGGATGTAAGAATTCTCGAGAAGATTATGCAATTCATTTGCATAAATCCTTATATGGATTGAAGCAATCTGGAAGAATGTGGTATAATTGTCTTAGCGAATATTTATTGAAGGAAGGTTATAAAAATGATCCAGTTTGCCCATGTGTTTTTATAAAAAGAAATGGATCAGAATTTGTTATAATCGCTGTATATGTAGACGATTTGAACATAATAGGAACTCCTGAAGAGCTCCAAAAAGCAGTTGATTGTTTAAAGAGGGAATTCGAAATGAAGGATCTTGGAAGGACAAAGTTTTGTCTTGGCTTACAAATTGAGTATATGAATAATGGAATTTTTCTTCATCAGTCAACTTACATTGAAAAAATGTTAAAGCGATTTTACATGGATAAAGCACATCCATTAACAACTCCAATGGTTGTCAGATAGCTTGATAAGAAGAAAGATCATTTTCGCCCTCAAGAGAAAAAGGAAGCACTTCTTGGTCCGGAAGTACCATATCTTAGTGCTATAGGTGCGCTAATGTATCTTGCTAATTCAACAAGACCTGATATTGCCTTTGCTGTAAATTTATTAGCAAGATTTAGTTCGTGTCCAACAAGAAGGCATTGGAATGGAGTTAAACATATATTTCGATATCTTTGAGGGACACGCGATATGGGATTATTTTATTTCAATGAATCTGCACCACAATTGGTTGGTTATGCTGATGCAGGATTTTTATCAGATCCGCATAAAGGTAAATCTCAAACAGGATATTTATTTACTTGTGGAGGTGCAACTATATCTTGGCGTTCGGCAAAACAAACTCTCTCAGCCACCTCATCAAATCATGCAGAAATAATTGCTGTTCACGAAGCAAGTTGAGAGTGTGTTTGGCTAAGATCAATGACTCAACATATCCAAACAATGTGTGGATTGTTTTTAAGCCAAAAGATTCCAACTGTCTTATATGAAGATAATACAGCATGCATAGCTCAATTGAAAGGAAGGTATATCAAAGGGGACAAAACAAAACATATCTCTCCAAAATTCGTTTTCACTCATGATCTCGTAAAGAGCGGTGATATAGATATTCAGCAGATTCGCTCATGTGATAATCTTGCAGATCTTTTTACAAAGACATTGCCAACCAGAACATTTGAGAAGTTGGTATATGGAATTGGAATGCGAAGGCTCAAAGACATAAAGTGATGTTGTCATAAGGGGAAGACAATATTGTGTACTCTTTTTTCCTT
The DNA here is from genome assembly GCA_006871305.1 of Vachellia collinsii. Lineage (NCBI taxonomy): Eukaryota > Viridiplantae > Streptophyta > Magnoliopsida > Fabales > Fabaceae > Vachellia > Vachellia collinsii. The sequence continues at coordinate 6,220 of QFDD01007833.1, read as the reverse complement.
CACTAGGTTTTTATCCCAATGGGTTTTTCCTAGTAAGGTTTTTAATGAGGCACAATGTTTGTTTATGGACATCCAAGGGGGAGTGTTATGAGAATATATATAAATATGGATGTCCATAGAACACTTTGGATTCCTCTTAGCATGATCTCCCCCTAAATGCCAAATTCCATAACATCCCTAATGAATTGCTTGAGAGGAGTTTCTAATGGTTATTGTCATTACTTTGTTCTTTATGGCATTGTAACCATAGCATTAGATTTTAAGAGTTTGAGGCCTATAAATAGGTCATGTACAAGGTGTTTGAACACACATGAAATGAGATAGACTTCCTTGCTTCCTCTCTCAATTTCTTCTTCCACTCTCTTCTTCTACTTCTAAACTTTTCTCATTTTCTATCACAATATTCTCCATTGTAATTAATTCCCTTAAAAAGTCTCAAAGTATCATTCTCCCTTCATTATTGAATATTCTTTAGGTTATAAAATTATTTTAGAAAAAATTATTTAGGAAAAATATACAAACTTTTAACAAACAATAAGAAATTTTAATTTTTTTAAAAAAAATCCCTCAAATTTCATCTTAATATAACTATAATATAAAAATTTAATAAACCTCAACTCTTAGATTTCATACAATGCACAAACCCATGCTAATTATTATAAATCGATATAACTAGCATGATATCTGTGCAATGCATAGCTATGCTTTAGTAAACTTAGTTATGTCAAAAATATTGTTTCTACATTTCAAAATAAATATCAAGAAATTAACTCCAAAGCAAAGCTCTTTTGCCCCAAAAATATTCATTCATTTAGGGTTTTTCTTCTAGGTAAACATAACTTTTGATCTTCATAATCTCCCTCAATTTGCGTTTTAGTGCCTGTAGTTTTAAAGTTATAATTTTTATCTCTATAATTTAGTCCGTATGAAATCGTTAATAAAAAAACATAATTTTAAAACTACAAGGATCAAAATGTAAACTGAGAGAAAGTCTGAGGACCAAAAGTCATGTTTACCCTTTTTTTTAAGCATAACCATCTTTTTCCTATAGACAATCATGTTTTAAACATTGTTGTACACTAAATATTGACATTTTGTGAGAATTCAAACCAAGCTCTGTTGGTGGTTTCTTTGGGCTTGTAGATTGGATTGGTTTTTTCTGTACAAGAATTGTATAGTTCTTATGTGGATGGAAATTGAACTCAGGCCGAAAGAAGGTCTCTGACAAAGAGAGAAAGGTGGGGTGTTGGCAATGGTAAATGCCTTATCTGCCATTTTCAATTTTGTGATTTTACATATATATATCCTTTTCTTTTGTCTCTTTTTTGGCCTAACCCTTTTTCTTCTTACCATTTGTTCTTGCTCCATGCCTTCTTTTTACTTCTTAGCTTCTTCTTTTTCACCATAATAATTGTTAAACGTTCATATGCTATGTTGCTCGCTTATATATTAAAAATAACAAAATAAATAAAGATTAAATAAAATAGTAAAAATTTAAAAAAAAATAAAAAATTCCAAAAAAAAATATAAATCTAAAAATTCTCATTCAAAACAAAATTTTGGTATATATCTTTCATAGCAAATTTTCTTGCAAAAATTCATAATAAAATAGCAATTCAAAAGTTAGAGTTAAAAGAGAAATTATCAGAATATACTCTCAAATATTATTAAAAATCAACTCAAAAAAATTAAAATTTGAGATTCTAATAATTTAAAGAGGAGTAGATTTTAGTATTAGGGTTAAAAGTCTTTGGGAATTCGAAATTAAAAAATTAGCTCACACATACATTCAATTTTTGTATTTAACAATAAAGGGGTATTATGATCTTTTTAACAATATTCAAAGATCCCTAGTAAGGTCTATATGCCTTATTGGAGATTTCATAAAAATGTAGGCTTGAATTAAGATTTGTGTATTTTAATTAGATTCAATAAAGACTTTTCCAAACTTACTTAAGAAAAATATTTTTAACAAAAACTTTAACAAACAATGCATATTTTTTAAATTTGTTTTAACAATTCCCTTATATTTCATCCTAAGCTATTACAATATAAAAACTTCAATAAACCACATTTTTTAGATTTCTTGAATGCGTAGACTCCTGCTAATTACTATCGATCAATATAACTAGCATGATATATTTTTTCAATTCATAATTACTTTTTGGTAAAATTATGTCAAGAACATTAGGTTTCAATCATACCAAGAATTATATAACTTTGATCAATCATCCATAGAATGCTTATCACTTTAAGAAATAGCATATTACCGACGGAATTAATGAGAGATTTTTCATCAAATGCATAGATTCCTCATTATTTGCATATCCAGAGGGGCAGGGCATGTAGCAGAATCCATCAATCATCTCTTCGATTTGAGCCATGCGTGAAGATTCACAAGAAGAGTTTGATCTTCTTTGGTACTGAACATTTCCATACAATAACAATTCCATGTTGTTAAAAAGAACAGCATTTCTAGGAAATGACATGGAAATTCAAATTTTTATTTAAAATAATTTTATTTTGAGAAACAAAATGTGTATTTATGTGTCATTAAGCTATCTGTCTACTTCAATTTCACTCTGGACCAATGTAAAAAATTAGGATTTTGATGATAATAAGTTTTGAACCAGTGAATGAACTTTTAAATTTATTATTAAAACCCAACATTTTTATTCTTTTTTTTTTTTACATCAAGATTTAAATTTGAACTCCATACATCTCTATACCTAAACTAGCTTAATTCAGTTAAGAAATTCATTATCAACTCTTTATTTTTCACAACATAATTTAAACCAATAAGTATTAAAAAAAAACGCTTTTGAGTTTATAAGGATCATCTTCATCACTTGTTTTCCATAACTCCTACAACAGAAAAGGCTCGACAAGCAAGTTTGAAATCAGAAAAGCCAGAACGTTTGCTAAGAGATTCAAATTCTCTCAGTTCTTTCTCTTCCATCATGAAGTAACATGAGATTGTCCAAGCTTGCTACAACCCTAGTTTCTCCTGTTGGTCCAATTTCTGCAGGCATTAAACGCTCAATCACTATCACCTTCCCTTTTTCTGGCAATGCTTCATAGCACTTCCTCAACACTTTTATGCTATTTTCATCTGACCAATTGTGGCATACCGCCTGCAAAATATAGTAAATAGTCATCTTAAAACTTGGTTACATTGGACACTCAAGCTGAATCTATCAGATCATTAAAAATATACTAAAATTTCTGTACAAGTATACTACTTAATATAAGAGCCAATAAACTTTTATTGAGAAGATTAAGGATGATAAATACATTAATTTAAAGTATTTATATTTACCATTTGTGTCCTTACTAATTTGTCTAACTTATAAAATGATATATAATATAATGATACACATAAATAAATACTTTTAAGTAAGATATTTAAATTCCATAATCTCCTCAACAAAAGTCAACTGACTCTTATATTTAGGATTAGAGATAGTAGTATTATTGATATTTGATTCTCCATCCACGTATAAATATAAGATCTGATTTAAGGATTTACTTTAATTCTAAATATAAGATATGAATCCATGTGCTCTTCCAATTCATAATTGTTTTCCTTACTATCCATATTGACATTTAAGTGGGACTTTCATCCAAGGGTAGTTTTAACGCAAATGATTAAAATGAATATTTAGAAAAGCCTACACAAATTTTAAACAAATAATTTATTTAACTAATTAATGTCATTCATGTTACAAATTAATTATTTAGTTCTATATTAGTGATATGACGCTGTAATATATTATAGGGGATGTCCATATATTTACTATGATGAGAACCATATTATAAAAGTTAAAGAAAATGACATTATATATCATCATCACTTGACTTAGCTACTTTAATTTGTAGCATACGAGATAACATTGGAAATAATATAATGTCCTCTGATGACACTTATCACCTTAAACTAAAACATGAATGTAATAGATATTTTCTTGCGTTAATTCATGGTGTAATAAATGCTTGATGTTTTAAATGTTTAAATTCAAAGGCCTGCCATAGATTTGCTAATTAATTGATATAGCTTATCTCTTGGAAAGATTCAGGCACTATGACGTCTCAAATTAGCCAATAAATTAACCTAACCAATTAACAAGCATATATACATGATTAATACGAATTATTCACTTAAGCTTTTAACTTAATCAGGCTTTAAATTTAGTAGAAAAATTAAAATGTGAGTCCTTATAACTTACCTTAATTTTGAATTAGGCATCAATCTTTGACCGTAAAAATCATTATTTTTAATTGATAAAATTTTATTGACTTCATCAAATGTTCTAACATAAATAAAATTTCATGAAATTTATAAATATAAATAAGCAGATTGAATAATAAGAGTATTCAAAACCACCTATGAATTATTTTTTCCTACTTGTTATATACTTTTAACTAGACCAAACCGAAAAATAAAGTGTTGTAATATCATATATCTTTTAATCATTACTTCGATATATAAAAACCGCAATATTAATATTCAGGAATATACATAACAAGAATAAATTGAAACTAAGATGGCAAATTTTCTCACTAACCTTCAATATGATGGCATCACCTTTTGGTACACTTTCAAACATATTCCCTCCAACATGCTCAATCCCTTCATGAAATTTGATACACACACACACACACACACAACCTTCGTTTGGATGGAAGAAAAATACAGGGGAGGAAAAACTACCAGAAAAAGTAATATTTAGAAAAACTCTGAAATAAAGTAAAATTATCTTTAAAAGCGTTTTTATGTTATTCTCTCATCCCAACTTTTCCTTTCTATCCAAATGAAGCCCAAGTGTGATTTGAAGTCCTTCTCAATTGTACAATTTCAGTAACTTTTCAGAAACTAAATAGATATAAACACATTGCCTGATCTTATTGATAAAAAAAAAGTGTAAATTTATCTTGAAAGCTTTCAGTTAAGAACAATATTATCATAAACTTTTTTTTATATTTAAGATTGTCCTGAAAATATTAAAATAAAACAATGTTGTCTATTAACGTTAAAAGGGTTAATTATCAACATTAATTTTTTAATGGTCAACATTAGTTTTTTAATGAGATAAGACAAAATTACTAAGTTTTAGAAATTTTCGGAACAATACTAAACCCAAAAAACTTTCAGGACAACGAAAAATTTCAAAGTAAATTTGCTCTTGACCATAAAAAGAAATATATTGGTGAAAATTAAATTGATGTACCTGGATGACGTGGTGCATTTTGAATAACGTTGGGCAAATCAAAATTGATGCACTTGATTGAAGGTATTTAGAGATAATCATTTTAAGGTTCTGGCCAGTGCCACCACCAACATCAACAAGTGTTGATATTCCCTCTGTAAGATAATCTTTTTGGCATACAAACCTTCGTTCCCTTCCATACAAAAAATCTTTCTCCTTCTCCTGTGTCACTGCTGTGAGACACAACCAAGTCCAGTGTGGGTGATACGGTTCGTGTGGGTACCTTGAACAACCAATCGAGTCTCCAGGTATGTTCTAAAACCTACAGTGGTATCAGAGCATGCGTTAATGATTCTGTGGCTGTGAAATGTATGCGTTTGGGTTGAGAAGAATGCTGTAGTATATAATCTGTAGCGTGTATGTCGTAAGTTTACAATGCTCTCTTATGAAATAAGAATGTTATATGAATGATTTTAACCCGAAAAACCTTCTAAAGGATTTGTTTTAGTGAGAAAAACGTAATATGAGACAGATTTGGATAGCACAGTAGAGGTTTTTCAAAATGGGTTATTTCAAAACGTAAGATTTAGGCAAAGATATATATCCCATTGCGTAGAGCACGAAAAAACGAGAAAATCGACACCAAGAAAGCTGAAAACGGACGTCGGACGGCGGAGAAACGGAGGAGAGAAGGTTCGGGTCCGACGGACCCGACCCGCTGGTCCAACCGGGTCTGGAGCGACCCGGCTGGAGGAAGACGACGACCGTACAGCGGCGAAACGGCGTCGTTTCAGCGTTTATAAAAAAAATTAATTATATTCAGTTGGGCTCCGAGGCCCAAACAAAAAAAAAACAAAAATTCAAATCTGGGCTCGGTGGCCCAAATACAAGAATATAAAAAAAAAAGGATTTGGGCTCAGCGGCCCAAATAAGAATTTCCAAACAAAAAAAAAAGGAAAGGTGGGATCGGGTCCGACCAACCCGATCCGACCAAACTGGGCCGGATCAGGGTG
>QFDD01007832.1:0-15108 GCA_006871305.1 Vachellia collinsii | reverse complement strand
ACGTAAGCTAGTACTCGATTCCTCAAGGATGGTAAACATTAAGCAGAAGCATGGAGCTAACTTTCGGAATCGAATACAGGACATCAGCGACACCAAATACAATGAAATGAAAACTAAAGAATCCTCTCTTTGAACTTTACATTATGTAACCAACCAAAATGCACAAAGCTATCACCTGGGTAAAGCCTATGGAGCTAACTTCTATAAACGAGTTCGAAGAGAGAGGAGATAGCAAGAAACAAAGCTGGATCTGGGCAAGATAGAAGAGAAGGGATAGAGAGGAGAATGAATTCGAAAGCTGAGCAATGACCAGGTGCGCTCGCTGATCCTCTCTTGCATATATTGAGTGGGAAATCACTACTGATTGGAGCCGCCTATCCCGGGGTTTTTTGTATGCTTTGTTTAGAGCACTTAGCATCTCCCTTTATCTTTATTTTATTTTTCTTCTTTCTTTTTTGTCTTTTCTTACCCCTGGAGCGTTTCTTTTTCTCCAGTGTAATGATTATGGCTTCCGGGTGCCACCCCAGCCATGTTTCTGGACCCCTCTCACTTCATGTTTTCTACTACAATTCATCGGAGAGCCCTTTGAATTATAGTACTCAAATGATAATAACATTATGAATCTGATAATCATTTGAAAATGGAGCACTCAATCTATCAATTATCAATCATATTCTCTGCGGGCTATGTTTAGCAAATCTAAAAGTGATTTTTGAAACACTTTCCTAACCCATCTCATATACTTACTTCAAATTGTGTAAAATTACTTTTTAAAACTATTCCTAAATATACACTAATGGTGATAATAAAAACTATTTTTTTAAGGTGCTTTATTGTCTATAAAGTTAATATTAAAAAAAATTATTTCAAAATTATATGAACGTAAATTAACAACGTAATGGTTTGATTTGTTCTTAGGAGTGGCACTGGCAGTAAATTCAATCTTTGTTCTCTGCTACTAAGGGCTTGTTTGGGAAGTAACAAAACCTAGGTTTCAAACCTTGGTTTCACAGAATCCGAGGTAAGTATGTGAGAGAATTTTATCTCGGCTTGCGTGAAATTGATTCTGAAAAGTGATATCCAAACAAGCTCTAAGATTTTACGAAAGGTGTATAATTGAAGACAATGTTTCTAGACGTGCTTAGCATATTATGTGGTGTCTCAAACGCATTAATGGCTAGCACTAATGAAACGGGCTGGCCCGCGGGTTGCGGGCTAACCCTCATCAACCCGCGGGCCAACGGGTTGGGCTGCTGCAGCCTGAGCTCGATATGATGGGCTGATGGGTTAGCCCGTCAGCCTGTCTTTTTTTTAAAAAAATTTTTGCCTTTGTTTTTCTTTTATTTTTGAATTTGACCTCTCACGTAGAGTTAGGAATTAGGGCCAGCCTTACAGGGCATCGGGCCTAAACGGGAGTCCCAAATTCCCCCTCTTTTCTCAGGCCAGGCCCTCGAGAGGTCGGCCAGCGGGCCTGAGGCCCGTTTAGTTTTTTTTTAAAAAAATACAACATTAATTTTAACATCGATACATTTCCCTTACTCAAAACATAAAAAGTCATATCTAATTATTTAAATAACTACATCGACAATAATAAATAATTTAAAGGTCTTAAACTTAAGTTCACAAATCATATAACATAAACTTATTTCTTCATCTCTATCTTTAATTTTAAGGACAGTTGAATTTAACTGAACTTCATTAGAAATTAGCTCAGAAGGCTCTACTTCAGGGAGGTGAAAAATATCAAGTATTTCATCCGTAACACCACCACCACCACCATCATTTTCGATTTTTGGTAAAGTTGGATATAAAAATTGTTTTCAGTAGTAATCACATGATTTATAATTAGAAGTAAGAAGATGTTTAAATGTTATTAATGTAATAAATAAAATGATAGAATAAAGGTTTACATTCATTCCCCAACTTTACAGTTTGACACCTAATTTTGTCTATCATGGGCTAGCCCACGGGTCATGGGTCGGCCCATGGGTCACATGTATGTTTAACATATTTTCATTTTATTTAAATAGATCAAGTTAAAGCAATATATTTTAAATTCTGGTCTTTAAAAAGTAGTTTGTATGTGGCAAACAATATAATAAGTTTGATATTAAAACTGGAAAGAATAAGGATTCAATAAATGAAAATATGTATATGTCTTGTGTTTGTCTTTATATAACACATACAATAATTAAAAATAAGTATTTGACTTGAAAAGATTTCTTTTACAATTTAAAGGAAAAGAGGAAGTTGTTATAATATAATACATTAGATAAACGATAAAAACATATAAGAAGAATAAATAATGTTTAAAGTAAAAAAAAAGAGTTGGAGAGCCTAAACGGGCCGGCCCTTTTAGGCCCGACTCTATTTTTTTGATATTAAATCACATGCCCTGCCCTCGATTTAAACAGGCTTAATCGGACCGGTCCGACAGGTTCGACCCATTTTTCCGACTCTACTCTCACGACACTGGACGAATGTGACGGCTGACAGAGAAGTGAGAACAGAGATATAGTGGAGCTGGATCTGTGATTGCGACCTCAACATAGTATAGCTGAGCTGCGACCTCGACAGAATCACAGCGCAAACAGGACCACGAGAAGACGATAGCTCGACGCCTCGACTGCTCAACTCCTCCGATCTCCGGTCCTCCTTTTGCTCTTCTTCACTTACGATTTTCAGATTTTGGGAGAGAAGGAAGACGATGGCGCCGCAAGGTGTGTGACAGTGTGAGTGAGTGTGAGTCGTCTGAGATCTGAGACTTCTGACCGTGTTCAATGTGTTGTGGTGTGTGACTGTGTGGCCGTGAGTCCGTGAGCATGAGCGTGAGGCTTGGAGTTGGAGCCTTGGACACATGGTGTGGCGTGTGGGTTTCACAGTGGGAAGTCACCAAATTGGGCCGAGGCACTTGAGCTTCAAAGTTCAAAGTGGAACTTGGCTTCTGGACCTCTAATGTTGTAGGCATGTCGCTGAGTTTGGTCTGGTCTGGTTTTAGGAGAGAAAAAAAAAAACGAGCTAGCCCGCCAACCCACGGTCTATCTGGGTCTGACCCGTGCAACTCGACTTTTGACGGGTTGCCAAATGAGCAACTCGAACCCATTCCAACCCGCGGATTGGACCCGTTTTTTTGATACTATTAATGTCTGTTCTTTTCTATCTTGCCTGGTTTGACCTCACATTTAAAAAAGTTATACGTATTATGTACCTTCATCTAAAATTGTACACACCCAGTTAAAATATAAAAAACAGTTATTTTCAGTATTTTAAATTTAAGTAAATTTAAATGATGGTTTTTTGTCAATTATTATTAATTTTAAAAATTAAATTTAACATGTTAATTGCAAAATATTTTATTAATATTTAAATTATTTTTTACATAAAGTTAACAGTTTATTAGATAAAAAATATCTTATAAATTTAAGGCATGAGGACAAAAGTGTACGAAAACTAGAGGATAAAAGCATACACATGCAAAAGAAGAAGAAGAAAGAAAACAAGATAATTATTTCATTTTTGGTGACAAAACAAGATAATTATTTGAGTAAAGAGGTAAAGTGCAAGAATACTTCTTCACTCTTATCAAGAGTGCGACCAGCCTCTTCTGCATATATAAAATACTTATAAACATTTAAAATGGATATAAAATGTTAAAATTGTTAAAAATAATCTAACAACATTAATTTTCCATGTTTGAGTCTATAATATTTTTATATATAGATATTTAATAATCATGATATTTTTACTCTTATTTTAAATATTCATGATATTTATGTATATTCAAAAAGTATAGGATGTTAAACTGCACTTCTAATAAAATCTTATAAGTATTTTTAGATTAATGTAATCTTTAATCATTTAAATTTATTTTTATTTTTATTTTAATCCGTTAAATTTAAAATTAGTTGTTAGTTTTATTTTATTTTAATGTTTGATTCCTATAATCTAATAACTAAAAAGTATTAGTTTAAAATTTGGGTAACAGAAACAAAATGAAGACATTAGGTTAAAAAATGGAATTAACCCAGTATTTCTGCAACATATCGTAATTATCCGAACACATTTCTTGCCCAACAAGCCGATTCATTTAAATAGGAAACCTAGCCAAACTTATCGTGCTGTTTTCCCGTCAGGTGCTGCACTCCCTTCCTTCATAGCCAAACAGTTCTGTGCTTTGATCTTCAATACTATCAATGTCTCACCCAGCTGAATCATCTGACTCGTGAGCTCGCTTGTTCATGCTATTTTTTCGCGTTCCACTGTCGAAAATTTTGCTCGCTGTTGCTCTTCGATTTCATATCTAATTGTCATTCGGTCTGGCGTCTAATATTCAGTGTTCATTTGTGTTTCAGGAAATCAGGGAAGAAGGACTTCTCGACGGCGATTTTGGAGCGCAAGAAGTCGCCGAATCGACTGGTTGTAGATGAGGCCGTCAACGACGACAACTCAGTGGTGTCGATGCACCCCGAAACCATGGAAAAACTGCAGCTTTTCCGAGGCGATACAATCCTCGTCAAGGTGAAAATTTTGCCCGTTATATCTTCTGCCATGCCCAATTTTTACTTCGTATTTTTATGGTACGCCAAAATCATTGGTTTGACCTGTGGTTGATTTTTTGTTTTAATATTTAGCAATTCTTTGTGCATCGGAGTGTCTTTTAGTGTTTCTTTCCCGTTATTTTGGCTATTTCGTGAGGTGTTCTGAGTTACGCATGGTTTCTGGCTGGTATCACAGGGGAAGAAGCGAAAGGATACAATCTGCATAGCTCTTGCTGACGACACATGCGAGGAACCTAAGATCAGAATGAATAAAGTTGTGAGATCAAATTTAAGGGTTCGTCTTGGGGATGTTGTATCTGTGCATCAGTGCCCTGATGTTAAGTATGGGAAACGTGTGCATGTTCTACCCATCGATGATACCGTTGAAGGGGTCACTGGCAATTTGTTTGACGCTTACTTGAAACGTGAGTTTTTGCCCTTCTTTTTTAGTGGGAGTTATTTGATTATTTTAATTCCAGTTTCAAATGTTCCAAAACTTGACTACTTTTGATTTTTTTTGTGACTATGTGTGAACTTCCAACGTAAATATAAGGATTGTTTGATAATTATCTCTTCAAAACGTTGCTGTTAAGATTTGTTACCTTGCTGCACTGTAATTGTTTGTGAAAAGTTAGTCATCAACACAACCAATAACATCATCTGCATTTCGTATTTCTATCTGGTGAGTTTGTGGTCTTGCATGTTATTGAAACCCTTTATGCTTTCTCGAGCCGGGCCTTTCTCTTCATGCGATTGCTGAAAATATAGTTGACTGTACTTACGTGTATGTGATGCTTTTCATGGGGCACTTTGTAAATGGATCCAGTTCTTTTTCCTGCATTATATGGTGTGTGGAAGTTCTTTCATGCTATAGAAAGGGAAGCAGCTGATTGATGCATTTGAACAATTTGTAATTGATTTGCTATATTAACTTTCTTTTTTTTGTTTTTGAACAAGTAATATATGTATAAATACTAAATTCATGTACTGAATTTGCAGCCTACTTCTTGGAGGCTTACCGCCCTGTTAGAAAGGGAGATTTGTTTCTTGTCCGTGGAGGCATGAGAAGTGTAGAGTTCAAGGTCATTGAGACTGATCCGGGGGAGTATTGTGTGGTGTCTCCAGACACTGAAATCTTCTGTGAAGGGGAGCCTTTAAAAAGGGAGGATGAAGAAAGGTTGGATGAAGTTGGGTATGATGATGTGGGTGGTGTTAGGAAACAAATGGCCCAAATTCGTGAGTTGGTAGAGCTCCCATTGAGGCATCCTCAACTTTTTAAATCAATTGGAGTGAAGCCTCCCAAAGGAATCCTGTTGTATGGACCCCCAGGTTCTGGGAAGACATTAATAGCAAGAGCTGTTGCCAATGAAACCGGAGCTTTCTTCTTTTGCATCAATGGACCAGAGATTATGTCTAAATTGGCGGGGGAGAGTGAGAGCAATCTCAGGAAAGCATTTGAAGAAGCTGAGAAGAATGCACCGTCCATCATCTTCATTGATGAGATTGATTCTATTGCACCCAAGAGAGAGAAGACACATGGTGAAGTTGAAAGGAGGATTGTTTCACAACTTTTGACTCTCATGGATGGATTAAAATCTCGGTCTCATGTTATTGTTATTGGTGCTACAAATCGTCCTAACAGCATTGATCCGGCGTTGAGAAGGTTTGGTAGATTTGATAGGGAAATTGATATTGGTGTTCCCGATGAAGTTGGGCGACTTGAAGTTCTTCGCATTCATACCAAAAATATGAAGCTTTCTGATGATGTAAGTTGAGCATTACTTAATTATAATTGGTAGATTTTTTGTGCTTGTTTTAAGCTTCATGCATTTGATTCCATTTATAATTCAAACCTTCAGTAGCTACTGATGGAATTTACTCCACGCCCCCCCCCACCCCCAAACCAAAAAAATTCTGGCCAAAATGCAATTTACTATTGAATACGCTAATTTATCTGTTGTACTGTCTAGTGACCCCAATCATTTGTCTAAACCTTTGTGATTTTCCTACTACAGGTTGATCTGGAGAAAATTGCAAAGGATACTCACGGTTATGTTGGTGCTGACCTTGCGGCTCTTTGCACCGAAGCGGCTCTGCAATGCATTAGGGAGAAGATGGATGTCATTGACTTGGAAGATGAGACCATTGATGCTGAAGTACTGAACTCTATGGCAGTTACAAATGAGCATTTCCATACTGCTCTGGGAACTAGCAATCCATCAGCCCTACGTGAAACTGTTAGTATTTTATTCCTATTTTAAATTTAGATTACCTTTAGGTTGTTTAGGCTGTCTGTTGTGAACTTGTTCTCTGATTGTGCTTTGTCTGCAGGTTGTTGAGGTGCCTAATGTTAGTTGGGATGACATTGGAGGCCTTGAGAATGTCAAGCGCGAGCTGCAAGAGGTGATACATTTGTTTCATGATCAAGTAAAGCTCATTACTTATTTCCATATTAATTCAATATGCCTTTGTGGACACAGACTGTTCAATATCCTGTGGAGCACCCAGAGAAATTTGAGAAATTCGGCATGTCACCATCAAAAGGAGTCCTCTTCTATGGCCCTCCAGGATGTGGAAAGACTTTGTTGGCCAAAGCAATTGCTAATGAATGCCAAGCAAACTTCATCAGTGTGAAAGGTCCTGAATTACTTACAATGTGGTTTGGTGAAAGTGAAGCCAATGTTCGAGAAATTTTTGACAAGGCTAGACAATCTGCTCCATGTGTTCTCTTCTTTGATGAGCTTGACTCCATTGCTACTCAGGTTGGTTTTTGTCACATCACAGTTCTAGTGTTCTTTCTTTTGAGTTGTGCCTTTTATTCCAAAAAAGCAATTTAGTTATCGACTCATGATTACATCATTTTATTGCCTATGCATGTTTGGGAAAATCCAGATCATCCCTCTATCACCCATCTGAGATCATCTCTGCATCTCTCTGAATTGTTAATCTTAGCTAATATTAGAATTCTTTCAACGTTTCAGAGAGGAAGCAGTGTTGGGGATGCTGGTGGTGCTGCTGACAGAGTCCTCAATCAACTCCTGACTGAAATGGATGGCATGTCTGCAAAGAAGACGGTGTTCATTATTGGAGCGACTAACAGACCTGATATCATTGACCCAGCACTCCTTCGGCCAGGTCGCCTGGATCAGTTGATCTATATCCCTCTTCCTGATGAGGATTCCCGTCATCAAATCTTCAAGGCCTGTTTGAGGAAGTCACCTGTCTCAAAAGATGTTGATCTGAGAGCACTAGCTCAGTATACTCAGGGTTTTAGTGGCGCCGATATTACAGAAATATGCCAGAGAGCTTGCAAATATGCTATAAGAGAAAACATAGAAAAGGTATGCTTTTGTGTTAGGTTGTTTGATGGATAGAAATCTCTTCCAGTGAAAGCTCTTGAGCATGAAACATTTATGATAACAATCTCAGTTTCAATGTTTTGATTTGTTCCTGATATTTCAAGTTACTAACTTGGTTTGTCTTGTATAATTCAGGATATAGAGCGAGAGAGGAGGAGAAGTGAGAACCCCGAGGCCATGGATGAAGACGTTGACGAAGAAGTAGCAGAGATTAAGGCTGCCCATTTTGAAGAGTCCATGAAGTTTGCCCGTAGGAGTGTTAGTGATGCTGACATCCGTAAATATCAAGCATTTGCTCAAACCTTACAGCAATCCAGAGGTTTTGGAAGTGAATTCAGGTTTCCAGAGACCGGAACGAGGGCTGCTGGGTCTGACCCCTTTGCCACTTCTGCTGGTGCAGCTGATGATGATGATTTGTATAGTTAAGTTATATACATAATGTATTTTAAGTCGCGCATCTAGCTTGAGACAGACACGTTTCTTAGACCCTTGTTTCAAAGGGATAACTTATTCAAGGGGTGTTACCTGTTTTACTTTTAACATACTCAAATCGTTTCAAACCTTTACAAGATTTCCTTTATATAGATAGTGTGTTCTGGTCATGAGTGAAGTTATCACTGTTTCGGATTTCTACAAACTTGATCAACACCTTGCCTATATATGACTTGAGCATGAAATAAATGTTTGTGTATGCTCCTTCGGGGGTATACATGCGATGTCCCAAGTTCTTGTGTAATATAATCATAATATATGATTATGTATTTCCTGGAACGCTTTATTTGTCTATTAAAAAGGCACTGTAAAGGGCATAATATTTAAAAATGTTTTAAAAAAAGCCTAAAAAGTTGTATTTTTGTTTAAAAAAATCAAAGTAGTAAACTGAGATGTAATTAGTTTTGCCAACGCTGGTGGTAACTGAGGGAAATGGTTAGCACTTCTTCAAACGTTTGGCCAATGTCTCAACAAACAAATATGCATAAACATGATGAAAATAAACAAGGGTAAAGTAACGTACATCACCTCAATCTTATTTCTCAAATGTATTTAACACCCTAATATTTTTTTTAGTGTAATTTTATCTCTCATCTTTTTAATTTGGTGCAATTTCATCACTCCCTTAAATTTTATCCAATTCTTTTAGGGAAAATTTTTTTTCCCCAACTTTTAATTTCGTCTCTCAAACTAATAAAAAAAAAGAGCTTACAAGTCCTATCAATAATTTTTCATGAGGATTACAAAAATTAAATTTATTTTCAACAGTTCATCCATTTAGAGTCAGAAAGTCAATATCTTCTTTTAAGACTAGTTTAGAGTTAGAAGAATGAAAAATTTTCATTGTATTAGAATTTTATAGAAACAAGTTCCATGCCTCAAATTTTTTATGAGAATTCAAGAAATCAAATTAATTTTTCAAAATTCATCTATTCGGGTCAAAAAGGTCACATCTTATTTTTCAAAAAAAAAATTTATTCTTATGGATGAATTTTGAATGGATGTTGCCTTATGGCCCAAATGGATGCATTTTAAAAATTAATTTGATTTCTAGATTCCTCATAAAAAATTAAGTCATAGAGGTTATTTTCGTGAAATTCTGATACAATAAAAATGTTTCATTTTTAATATATTAAAAAAATGATTCATTTTTTTTAACCCTAAACTAACCCTAAAAGATGTGACCTTTTTTACATTAAATGGATGATTATTGTAAATGAACTTAATTTTTGGAATATTCATGAAAAAATGTTGAGGGGTATTTAGAAGATTATTTTTTATTAGTTTAAAAGACCAAATTATAAATAAGTTTAAAGTTAGGGATAAAAAATAATTTTTTCTAAAAAATTGGTTAAAAATTAAAGGGATGGATGAAATTGCAATAAATTAAAAAGATAAGAGATAAAATTACACAAAAAAAATTAAGATACTAGATACACCTCACAAATAAGATTGAGGTGATAGGTGATAGTTTACCCCGATGAACAATTCACACCTTCGCAACGATGTTCAAAACTGTAATAGGTAACATATAAATATATATATATATGTATATATATATCACAAATAACAGGGAAAGCAAAAAAGGAACATAATTGGTATTCGTGATCGTGAAAAACCATGTACAAACACAAGTCTATCCTCCACCTTCTTTCAACAACACAGCCCCAGAGAAGAAGTCAGGGTGTTTTTGGATGCATTCCTGAGCAGTCTCCAGAATTTAATGCCTTGTAGTTCACAAATCTACTTGGAGCTGAGTTACGCTTGGACCCTTTAGGCAAGCAACTCCTCACTTGTTTCCCATGGAAAACTTTCTGTTTGTGATTCAACTCCGGCTTCATATAGGTCTCTGCTTCTGATAAAACTAACGGTCTTGTGACTGTACTTGGAGCACTAGGTGGAATAACCCTCCCCGCCATGGCCATATCTAGAGACATGAGAGAAACTAGGAGGTAAAGAGCGAAGAAACAGAACTTTGTAGTGGTATACATCGAAGCCTCTGAACTTTGAAGCCTCCGGTTGTATTCGAATGTGGAGAAAGAGAGGTTTTATGGTAGATGGCTGTGAGGGCTTTTGGGAAACAAAGTGTCTTAAATAAGCTCGTGAGTAGCTGATAAAGGCAGAAGATATTCATGCTCAGCTTTTTTCCTCTGTGCAGCAGCCCATCAAGATATCCGTGAGTAATTTATGTTATTGCACACTGTCAAATTTATTCACTAGTTTTCTTAGCACTATCTTTTCTCTTAATTAGTGTAAATGACCTGCATTTAGCTAGATTAGAGATACTTTGAAGTCTCTCTTCATCTCACGTGTCGTCTTCACAGCTGTTGATAAACTATTATCAGAATTTAATACTATTAATTTAGTTGTTACAACGAGAAAATAAGCCTCATGAATCTAATATTCTCTGTTGTACTGCCTCCTATCTCCAAACATAAACATGATGACCTTTCGCCGACTTTTTCCCTCGCTTGCCATTTCAAAGTTTGGTCTGAAATTAATGCAGACGCTGACAGTAGTTACTGCACAAAACTCCAGAAATTTAAAAGGGAAGGGAATATAATTTAAATTTGCACCAGAAGTATGTCCAGAACCTTTAAGATAGTAGAGCAAATCGGTGCAATAGTTCATAAAACGAGCCAACTTCAAAACCTATGAATTGCATCCTCATTAAATTCTTTTAAGTGAATTCCACTTCTGTCGTAATATTGGGTTCGTTACTGATATTGATTATATGAATGAGAAAACACGCATCCGCTTCGAAACTGCATGAAAGAAAATTTACTCTGTTCACATGAAACCTCACCACGTAAAACCTGAGAGCTTAGAGGGAAGCAGAGATCTGCCCAGAAAATCTTAACTAGATTTATCGTGTTTGCTGATTGGTGGGAAATTTTACAGATATTGCTTTTATTGCATAGCCGTAGGTTCG
The DNA here is from genome assembly GCA_006871305.1 of Vachellia collinsii. NCBI lineage: Eukaryota > Viridiplantae > Streptophyta > Magnoliopsida > Fabales > Fabaceae > Vachellia > Vachellia collinsii. Next base: position 3,787 of record QFDD01007832.1, on the reverse strand, counting down.
AAAATAAATAAGCTTGATTGAAGTATTTTGAGAAAGAATGGCCTTTTGGGAGTTCAATTTCAGAATGCTGAAAAATGAAGACAGTGGAAAATTTCGTTATTTTCTCACGAGTGGTATATATATTGGAAAAATTGGGAAAGAATCTCTATTAGGGAATTCATTGTAAAATGAGATATGCTCAATTGCACATAATGTGGAAGTTCAGTTGCATATTGTAGAATGTCAGTTATATTTGTGTGGCAGGTCTCATTTTGCGATTAATTCCTCAATGGGAGACTTTTCCCCAATTCTCCTATATTTTAATACTTTTTCACTCTTATATTAATATTTTCATTTTATACTATTGTATTCAGATTTTTAATATTTTTACATGTGGCATCATATCATTACCAATACACATAATCAAACATGTAGTAAATATTTCTTTAATTTTATATATTTTTTAGGAAAAAAAACATGTCTATTTATATAGACAAGGTAAATCATAATAGTAAGTAATATATCAATCATCAATATATAGTATAAATCCCATAATAAATCATAACTTTTATAAACTGAGTATGATTTTTAAGTATTTTTCTCAGGTGGTAGGGTACCTATGACAAAATCTGAAACGGGAAGGTAGTTATGGATTTAGCTAAAGTTAGATCTTATCAGAATGAAGAGAGTAATCCAGTGAAGTTGAGGATAAGGTAGGGTGGTTAGGGAGGTTGGCCCGGTGATAGACAGGAAAGGATCGTTGAGAAAGAGAAATATTAATGGAGCTCTTAGTGCACCCGACTTCACTTCTCTCTTTCTCAAACAGTAAGATTCTATGTTTCCTTCATTTCCCCTTTAATTTTCGCTCTACTCGCTCTTGCTCGTACATATTCTCATTTAAACTTCATCAATCTACTGGTTATACATACCGATCTGCCGAGAGACCTCTGAGAGGCGCCATTAATGATCCCGACGGCTTCTTGGTAGCTTTGGAGTCATAATTCGGTTCGGTGGAACCACCGTGCCGACCGATTGCTTACTTTTATGGCGGAAGGTTTCTATCTATTGGATTGTAAACTTCTAATAATAATCATGATACATATGGTTCGTTTGCCTCATTTATGTTAAATTGAAAAGAAATCTCCAAAAGTCTTGGTGGAAACCTGTCTCTTGATAGGTTTTGTCTACTTGGATGATAATGACACTGCTATCGTAAAACGACTCTTTAATTCTTCTGGTAAAGATTAGCATCTTCTATGGTTTCGATTGTATTGGAGTTGTGGCTGTGGGGGAACCCAAGAAATTGAGCTTCCAGAATCTTCCAAGCGTTCTGAAATGGAGTCATCTGTGTTCTAATTTCTGTATAATAGCTTACTACTGTATTTTGGAGTCTCATTTTATATCTTTGTATAGATGTGAAGTCACAATTGCAAGGAAGGAAACATTCCACTATTACATGTTCACTACCTGAAACAGCGGCGTCAGTGGCGGTCACTGCAACTCTTGTTGGTGCAGCAGTTACTCTTCTTGTGAAAAGAACAAAGCCTTCTGAAACCAAAGAGGTCAGTGATTCTTCATCTTTCCTTTCAGTGCTACTATGAAACTGGGCTAAATTGCTCCCTTTCATGCGGCAACTGTTTGTCTAAAGAAAGCTTCTTGTCTAACAGATTCAAGTCAGAGCATGCGAAGATTGTGCCGGTTCTGGCATATGCTCAGAATGCAATGGGGAAGGATTTGTGCTCAAGAAACTGTCTGAGGAAAATGCTGCGAGGGCAAGAAAGCTTTCCAAGAATATGGCTACTCGATTCACAGCGGGGTACTATTTTTTATTTCTCTCCAATTCATTCCTTTCATCTGAAGTTTTTTAAATTCATTCGTTGGTTCGCCTGAATTTTCACAGCCTTCCAAAGAAGTGGAGCTATTGTACAAAATGTTCTTCTGGCCGATCATGCCCAACCTGTGGTGGCAGTGGGAAGTTAATCATCTAGTTATTATCATCCAATTTGAGAAGACACAGATCGTCTGCATTATTTATGACCTTGTTGAAGGCAAGATTTAGAGTCAGATAATTTTAGTAAAAGAAAGCTCATGACTGTTGTAAATTCTCTTCTCTCTGCTGGTATATGGTTATAACTACGATTCCCAACTCTATTGATCATGGAGCAAAAAAAATTTTGTACATAGTTGAGTGGCAGTGTAAATCAAGTTTATCCTTGCAAGAGCAGAGTCTAGTTCAACTGTAAACATGTGCTTTTGGCTTCTTTTGTGTGTTTTATTTTTTAAATTATCTTCCTTTGTCCTTTAAATAAGAATTCATTCCTTCTCTTTCATGAAGGTCATAACGAAACTGTTGGAAGGAGGAAGGCTTATTTGACCTGGGTATAGTCTTTATGACGGCATCTGCTTTCTTTTGTTTTTTTTTTTTTTTGCCGCTCAACTACAGGTATTCTCCCAAATGGAGTGTACTTATATTTAAGGTATTATTTGATATTAAATATAGAAATATTTTTTTAATGGAAATCTGAAACTTGATTTATCACATAGTGAAAAATTAGTCCCTTACACTGCACTTAACACAACATTTGCATTCTAATGTTGAGATGTAAAACTCTTCATACGAGGCAATCGCTTTGCTGGGCCATGTCCAGGGAAGCGTGTTCCTAAATTTGCCCTCACATTGTTTTGAGTTCTATAATAAAAAACTAGCAAGTGATCCCCCACGTGTTATATGGCCAGCTAAAGCTCATGTATGGCAATATAATTGTGACTAAAGGTTAAACTTCATGCAGAAAATATATATTTCCAATTACGTGTGCATACTTTCAATTACTTGCAAATCAACATGGGATGAATCCTACTTTAACTATCTTTCTTAATCCTTTCGTTGTATCAAAAAAGTGCTGCATAATGTTTGTATTGATGAATTGGATCTTCTTCGACTAATAATCCATGAAATAATAGTACCATTTCAATAAACATTTATTTACAACAGAGAATTTTAGTGAAAATGAGGTACCTATAGTGTTTTGAAATCATTGTTTCATTGGCACTCATTACAATTCTATCTATTGCTTAGTGAAAATTTAACACGGTATCAATTATTCACACCTTAACTTTTTAGTAATTGACATAGATGAATTATGGAAATAGATGCAAAGATCAGAAGTATAGGTGCTTACCTACATGGCAAGTTGACCGTGTTCCATAATTATCATTATCAAAATTGAAATTGAATTCTACGTCTCTGCAATCCACCTTTGTCTGCACAATGCCCAGTAGTTTGATTAGTTATGAAATGACAATACTGTTGCTCAAAAGCCGAAAACTGTGGAAATTGTACCTTTTGACATTCAATTATATGTGCAAGCTAAACAATCAGGATTTGAGTCTTACCATCAGAAGTTTGTGAATTCTCCTCCACTAAACCACCTTTCAATCGAACAGAATCATCAGTAGGTGTTGATTCCAGAGAAATTATTTGTGCGTTTGAGTATCCAGTTATAAGGGCAGTTCTTTTGTTTTCTTTTTTTAATAGGATTTTGTATCCATTAGTCGTGCTTATATCATGAGACCATGCTGGCCAGCATGTTGCTAGCCTCTGCCTCTTACATTTATAAAATATTGATTAAATTTAAATGTTTAAAAATTGTTGCAAAAACTGCTAGAAAAATGTGTAAAATATCTGCAAACTTTTAATTTTTGTCCTTTTCATGCATTACACGGGGAAAAAATTATTCAGCAAGGTAAATTCATACAAATGTTCTTTTATCTTGTTCTCCTTTGTTTTTCTATATTTAATACATATGTT
>QFDD01007831.1:0-10786 GCA_006871305.1 Vachellia collinsii | reverse complement strand
CTTCTTTTTTTTTCTTCAAATTAAACTTATAAATAAAGAAAAATTAAAAAAATGGATCACATCAGATTGATTAGAGAAAATAAAAAATGTGAAAGTATCTTGGATGGTAAAGAGAAAATTAAAAAAGATTCCACTTATCTCCTTGTTGCTTTGTACTTGGCAATTTTTGCTCAATATATCATGCATCTAGTAATTAAATCTATGAGAGCAATATTACTCTTAAGTGAAATTAAACTTCTCGTAACAAATATTCACCTTTAACCCTCTCAAAGAATGATGTTTCTTCTTTTAAAGATATTAGAGTCATGTACTTATTCTATTTCACATGCTACTTTGTAGTACTTCTACAATCATTTTGTTGTTTTACCAAAAGAAAAAAAATTAAATTTTCTAACATATGTAAGAAAGAGTATTCTAAGAAGATTTAAAAAATCACATAACCTAATAAATTTTATAAATTATTAAAGAGTGAAAAAAAAAACTTGTGTTAAATCTAATGCTGTGTTTGGTACGATATTTCCGGAGGGGAGTTGCTTCCCTCCTTATGTTCGGCTGGAAAATTTTTCAAAGGAGGGAGGGGCCTAGCCTTGTTTGGATGAAATATTTTTAAAGAGGGGAGGGGCCCTCCTCTCCCCCTCCTTGCCTCCCCCTCCAAAACCAGTATCTTGGAATTACTGTGTGTGGATGGGAAACTAGTTCAATTGAGGTTTTTTGTTTATATAAAAAAAAGGGGAGGAATTATTATAAAGTCCTATGTAAAAAAATTAATATCAGAAATGTCCTATTGACAATTCAAACAGTTACAATGACAACTCAAGTAACTCGTATTAACAACTTTTTGGGACTTTTTGATATTAATTTTCTTGCAGGGGACTTTATAATTCCAAAAAAAAAAACACCTAAACTAAACGGAAAAAAAAGCTTAACAACAGGAGGGCAATAATGGAATAATGAAAATATACTATGAACAGTTCGGTCAAGATATGAAACAAAATTTCTCTCCCCTCTCAAAAAACCCCAATTTGGAGGGAGTGGAAAGAGGGGAGGGGAGCACAAAAGGACAAAAATTTATCCCTCCCCTCCCCTTCATTTTTTTTCACCAAACACATATAACCCCACTTCAACCCTCCTCTCAAAAAAACCTCCAACCAAACAATGCCTTAGAAGATATGGGAGATAAAATTTACTATTCCAAAATTAGCCTTTAAGTTTCTACCTTTCTCTTAACTTTTCTATTCTTTGCCACACTTTCTATAAATAACACCCTTTTAGGTAACTGATATTATGAAGCACATGAACATCTCATTTAGCTACTAAACCTTCCATTTATTCTCATGCTCTCTTTATAGCTCCATTAAAACAAGAATGAGAGAATTTTCATAGGTATGTGTACCCTTGCTGCAGAGTAAGCCTCTTGCACAATTAGAAATTTATTAGTCTTACAAAAAAAAAAAATCTTCATTTTTGTTGTTGACTCTTTAAAAATTAGCTAAATGAGATTATACTAAGCTATAACATCTGAAACTTGCCACTAACAGTGGAGGCTCAATCAAACGAAGGAAGAGCTGACTCTTAATTGTATTAATATGATTATATAATATGGGATGTTCTCATAAATGGAAGGTGGAGTATGTACTCTTTTATTTTGAAAGAATAGGGACTTATTCACAAGGTTGAAGTAATGGCCATATATTCAATTAGTTTTTATAAAGAATATTAGTTCAATTAGCAAAAGTATACTTATTGTTATTTTGAATAAAATTGGTATAGAATATATAATTTTAGTTTTTATACAATTTTTTTTATTGAAATAAGAGACTAAACATAATTTTTACTACAACTGTGTTAAATTTGATAAAGTGCATTATACATGGTTATACAGTAGTAAAATTTAAATTTTACAAAGGTAAAATGGTTAATTTCTTATTATCTTTCCTCCCCTTTCCTTGTAAGCCAAAGTATCATTATAATAACCTCACATCCCCTTCCTTTCAATCAATCCCAATAAGGGATCATTTAGAAGGGTGAGTAAAAAAATTGAAATAATTAGGTTTCCGGTTTTTCGATTTAGTTTTTTGGGTTTTTTAATCAATTTTCTGTTTTGTGATAATTCAGTTTTTGATTCCTATAAAAAAAATTTAGTTTTAACTGAAAATTTGATTATATATAATATATATTTGTATTTACTAAATTATTAAATATAATTATATTTATATATTTAGTAAATAATAAATTATTAAATATTATTATATACATTATTATATTTTTTACATATATTATTAAATATTATATTATATTTATATTAATAAATTAATAAATATTTTTGGTTTATTCAATTAACCAAAAAACCGAACCGAAATAATTTACTTATTCAATTCGGTTAATTTTTAATTTCGGTTTCGGTTCAATTTTTTAAAAAAATATTTTGATTTTTTCAGTTTTTACTAAAAATCGAATGATCAGCCCTAATGACTTATAATTCATCCCCTTTCCTCCTTGTTTTCCCCACCCCTCCATCTCCGCCTCCTCTCCCCTTCCCTCCTTTCTCTTCCATCCTATAAAAACATTGTTTAGCAAACAAAAGAAACATGCCTCAAGCATGTCGTCATAGCTGCTAGCTTGAATTGGCATCAAATTTTAATAATATGATGAAGCTCTTACCTAATACTAGTGAAAGAGATATATATATATATATATATATATTTGACCAAAAAATACTAGTAATAATACTATATTTGGCCATCTTTTGTTTTTCCAGGTTAGGACTCTTTTTGTATCAACATCAGAATTACAACCAACCCTTAAATAATAATTTATACCTTTTGTAATATCCCTAAACAATAAATAATTATTTTTAAAATAAAATCCAAGGATCATCCTCAAGAGACTCCTCTTTTCAACCATTTTATTAGTTGAAGCTCACATCTTATCCAAGCAAAAGCAATTATATATTAAAGTCATCACTTATCGTTTAAATATGTCCCATAAAACTTACTGACTAATATTAAGGTATATTTTTTTAAAAAAAATAGAAGCTAATATTTTTGAAATTATAAATTGACTTAAATAGAAATAAAATTTTCTCTTAGAAATGAAAAATAAAAAGAAATTGAGGGATTAACATAGTGGATAATGAAAGCTAATTTATCACACTACAGTATTTAATTTAATTATTTTATTCTTTATACTAACAAGCTTTATGCAAACCAAATGAATTTATTTCTTTCTTTTTTTCAATCTCGTTGCTGCTTTTTTTTTTATCTGCAAATGAATTTATTCCATCGAATATAACTTAAGTAAGCAAAATATTTATCAAGAAAATGAATTTTTAATCTTATCTTATCACTGAACGAATTTATTTATCAATAAAGAAGCTCTTCGTAAAGGCCTTCCTAAACATATCTTAGTTGGAGGATTATGATTGTTATTTCAAAGTGCACTTTTTAATTAAAAAAATAAACGACCCATGAGACTTTAATCGCCAAAGTAATTTAGTCACCACATAAATGATGAACTCAACTATCATTAAAAGTAGGAAATTATTAGGCTGCAAGACAAATCACACAAGTCTTTTTATATTGTAAATAGTTGAGTTATATATGAAAAATGCATGGATATTATATATTATTATTTGTTTCTCAACACTTTGTATCCATCAAATTTTAGAGTACTGATTCTTAATATATGATTTAATTAATTAATTTGAATAGATTAAAGAAGCTAAATAAATTATTTTAAAGTATTTATATTTATCATTTTTTTAAAATTTATTTGCATGACTTATTAATTGATATATAATCTTATAATACATATAACTATTTTAGATAAATCATGTGATATATTTTATAATTAAATCATTATTTTATCTTATAATTTTTGTCTTATGATACACATAACTATTACATGTGTTATAATTTTATCTTATAATTTAGCTTCTTTAATCTCTTTAAATTAATCACTTGGGTCTTATATTAAACACTGGAGATAATATTTGTCTTCTAAAATTTTTTTTTGTTGGATTCACATTACTTGTTATGTCTAAATTTTTGCAGTGCAAGTGTTGTTACAAACTTTTTTTTGCAACTATTATAAAGTTAAAACATTAATGTTTCTTTTAATTTTTATTTTACATATGATCCTATACTTCCTCTCCTTCATAATATAAACTCAAATTATTTTTTAGGGGATTAAACAAGTTAAATAAACTACTTTAAATTATATATATTACAAAATACTTATATGTATTATTATATTATATATCAATTCAAAAATTAAGCAAATTAGTGAGGAAAAATGATAAATACTACATCTAGTCCTTGATATAAGCCCTATTTAACTTGTTTTACATTAAAAAAGTTAAATAAAATACTTTAGCTTATATCTATTTATTCTGAAATATTTATATCAATCATTAAATTATATATCAATTTATAAATGAAATAAATCACTTTAGGAAAATATAATAAATATATTTGTTTATTCAGTTTCCTTCATCTCCTTGTAAAAGCCAACTTGGATTTCTATTAAGAATCGGATATAGTATATCGATTTATTTAATTCTTTAGTCTCTCCAAAAACTCAAATGGTGTTTATATTAATTACGAAGGTAATATTTTTTTTTTTATCAATCACTGCAGTTAAGCATTGCATATATAAACTGAGAAATACTTACATACTCCCGGAGTGTCACGTCATTCATGCTCTGTCCAATGATAATGTTTCAAGTGTCATGTATTGTGGATCTCATATCTCATAAATTTCTCTTATTCCTCTTTTTCCATAATAAATATCTATTGTAATAGATTATGGAAAACGAAAATAATTAGGAGAAAATTATGGGATATGGGATTACAATAGATGACACTTGGAATATTTTCATTGGACAGAGCATGAATGATGTGGCACTCCTGAAGTATGTAAGTATTTCTCATATAAACTTAACAACCCAACTTACCTATAAAAGTTCATCTTTATTTATCGATGTTTTATTAATTTTTTAAACCCTGGAAATTAAAAGCATCTTAAATCACTATCATGATGAGAAATACTTACATACTCCCGGAGTGCCACGTCATCTGTGCTCTGCCCAATAAAAATGTTTTAAGTGTCATCTATTGTGATCTCATATCCCATAAATTTCTCCTAATTATGTTCATTTTTCCATAACCCATTACAATAGATATTTATTATGGAAAAAGTGAAATAATTAAGAGAAATTTATGGGATATGAGATCTATAATAAAAGACACTTGGAATATTCTCATTGGACAGAGTATGGATGACGTGGCACTCCGGGAGTATGTAAGTATTTTTCTATCATGATTGCTTGGCCACGACATGAAAAATAATTTATTGTTTTGTTTTCGGTGGTGGGTTCCCTCATAAAATAGAACAAGCAATGTCTTAACTGGTAACTGTTTGGAACTGTAGATCCATGAATGATATGTTTTTTAATCATATAGAATATTATTCATTTTCATCTATGATACTTAAATGATTCAATTTTTTCAAACAAAAAAATTTGCTATTTATTATTATATATAGATTACATCAAAATCAAGTTAGATTGCATCCAATGTTTCAGATCCTCTCATTTTGCTTTTCCCCCCTCCTTTTCTTCTCAACATCAAATATCTACCCTTAAATAAAAAAAAAATAGATGGCTTATATTTAATATTAATAAAATTATTATTAAAAAAATAAATAAATGTAAATTGTTAAAATTTGATCTATATAGTTCATAACTGTAGAAAAAAATAAAAAAGTAATTTATAAAGTGGTATGATAATGTTTCTTTTCAAATATTATATTTGCACTATCAATTTTTTAATTTATAGTTGCAGCAGGGAAGAAAAAGAAGAAAGAGGATGAGGACAGAATCTAACTTCTAGTTAGATGAGTGATTAATTAAGATTATTTCTCCTTTACTTAAGGTATTAATTTTTTTTGGGTAATGTGAAATTTTACTTAGGGTATATTGATGAACTTTTTTTTTTTTTTTTACTACTCAACAAGTATATAAATGATTCAATCCAAATATAAAGGACTTAATATTAAGGGGAAAGGGCATCTCAACTTTGAAGTTAAATTTCATATTATAATGATTCTCTCATTGTTTATGTCTAATAAATCAAATCAAATCAAATCAAACAGAATTATTAATGCTTAGACTCCAAATCTAAGTGAGTCATAATTTTGTCCATTAAACTTTGCTTCAAACAGTTGTTATTTGTATTGGCCTTTGAAGAAAGAGTGTGCCTTTGTATAGGGACAAATCGTGATATTAAGATTTTTTTTTTAAAAAAATAAAAACAACAACAACAAAAAAATAAGTTAATGGTAAAAAATTAATGATGATTTTTCCATTTTAACAACAAAATTAATGATGATTTTTTCTTTAAAATTTTTCCATTAGAGATGTGAATATCCATGTGTTAAAAAAAGTAAAATCATCCTAGCAGTTAAAAAATTAACTTTAATTGTTTATATTTTTAACTAATGACACTGCTCCTTTTTAAATACTTTCAGTGAAGATAAAAAAACAAAGAAACCTTTGGATATTTTTTGATAAAGAGGCTAGAAATAGACCATTCACCTAACATGGATTAATCCTGACAGAATAGGTAAGTTTTTTATAATACAGTAAATCAATATTTAAATTTTTATTGAAAGATGTATCAGCATTGGTGTCTAACAGTGCATTGAATAAAATTGCGTCCTATAGTAGTACTTAGGGGGGAAAAGGAAATTTACAATTCAAAAATTGGATTCCTCTCTCTCTCTCCCTCTCTCTCGCCCTCTCTCTCCCTCTCCCTCTCTCTCCCTCTCTCCCTCTCTCCCTCTCTCTCTCTCTCCCTCTCTCTCTCTCTCTCTCTCTCTCTCTCTGTGACACACACACACACACAATCCTTTGATTCATCGGTAAGGTCCTTCGAAGACAATGTTCCTTACAACTCATCTGTATTGTTTTTACTCAAGTCAAGCTAGATATGTTTTTCATGTATGACACATAAGTCCGATTTTGCACTATCCATTTGTAAATTTATATTATTCAGATTTTATATTTCTATTTATCTTTTGGGTAAATACAATTTTTTATCTTTCATATTTACCTTTATTTTTTATTTTAATCTTTCAAGTTTGAAATTAGTTATTTTGATCTTTCGAGAGACAAAATGATTCAACTTTTTATTTGATTTTAGGGACTATATTTTTAATGAAATAAAACTTGAAATGTCAAAACCAAAGGATTTATATTTGAGAAATCAAAATAAAAATTATAGCAAACTTAAGTGATAAAAAATTATTTAACCCTTATTTTTTTTTAAAAAAAATACATGATAAAATTTATATTTAAATTTTTCATTTGGAAAACAATGTCTTATAGAGGATCAGGTTTGGTGAATTGAGAAAAACTAATCCCTCGTAACATAAGAAATTTATATTTGAATCTCTATTAGAAGTTATATGTGTGTGTGTGTGTAAGATTTTTCTCATCACCATTGTCTTAAATTATTAAAAGCTTAATTTTTAATGTACTCCTATTTATTAAATTTTTTCACTTATATACTTTATTATTTTTTTTTTCAAAAAATGTCTCTTATTATGATGAATTGTTATCTTGCTAAATTTATCTGATCATAAATCATTATAAAAATTTACTAATACTAAATATAGAAAATTAATAAAAAAATATATCTTCACTGATTTTTTTAAAAAAATAAAAATAAAAATTTTTGGCCTGCTACTACCATTCTTATGGCTCCATTCCAAAATTTTCAGGATATACAGAAAAAGTGGGTCTCTCATTAGATTTACTTATGCAGATTACACTTCAAATAATTTTTTAAAGTCATATATATATATATAATTTAATTTCTATTTAATATTATTGTCCATTAATCGTTTTATGACCAAAAAATTGATGAGTGAAATTTGTGGATTTTACAGACAAACTATTTTATAAAAAATGTTAAATAATACATTTAGTCATTTAAATTTACATCAAATTTTAGTTTAATCCATAAGTTTAAGAATCGTACTTTTAATTTTTTTTTATTCTTAACACTATTAATTTTATTTAACAGAAAATAATCACTTTACAAATTTTAACGGTAATTTTGTAATTAAATAATATTAAAATATGCTTAAATTTTAATTCTTTAATATAATATTTTTTATATTTTAAAATTTAATCATTTTTTATTTGTATTTAATTACATAATTATTGTTTAAATTTGTTTAACTAACATTTTTTGGTCAAATAAAACTAATTGTGTTAAAATTAAAGATTAAAAATATGCTTTTTAAACTTAAGAGACTAAATTAAAACTTATCGTAAATTTAAAAGATAAAATATGTACTTCAAAAGTATAAAAAATGTTTCAAATTCTCTTTGGCTCCAAATTAGTTTGACTGCTTTTCTTTTTTACAATGTAATGGGAAAACATAAAAATAAGGGAACAATAAATAAAGCAACATGGAGGCAGATTGAAGTGTTGAAGGAACAAGAAAGTATGAATATTCCCCATAATAATAAGTGGTTCCTTTTCAAGTAAAGCAAAAGAAAAAGGAAAAAAAAGTTTTGGTGCGAAAAGGGGTGAAAGGGCCTTTTTCTTAATCTCTTGCCCACCTTTACAAAATGCTTTCTAGTTGGATCGTTTTCAATATTTTTCCTGGATTAATTGTATTTTTTATTTCAAAAAATTTTGAAGTGAATAATTTATAATATTAATAATTAAGAATTTTAAAAGTTAATTTTTTTTTATAGATTTGGATATAACTTATTGGTTATCTGTAAAAGAACAGTTTATATTCCTTAGATCCACAACTTAAAATTCTCGATATTACAAAGGTTTATCAACTTGGGAGGATGAACAATTTCATGAATTCTTGTAATAATTAAATATAAACACAATTTTTAAGTTTAAATATGCAATAACGCTTGGATGGATTGGTTATGGTTAATTCCAACTTAATCAGTAGTCTTGTGTTTAAATCATATGTATGCAGCCACGATAATTAATTAAAGGTCGTGAAATTCCCCTTATTGTGGGCCTACACATCTGCAAAACCGTATTAATCTGTTAAAAATCTAAAGAAATATCATATAACTCCTTTAATGTAGTGCTCTTTTTTTTCCCCCTTCCTAAATTGATGAAGTGTTTTTATATGGAGGACTTACATTCAAGTTTTATAGAAGATAGATTATCATGATCAAGTAAAAAAAAATCATTAAATTAAGTTTAAAAGGGTTTTCTGTGTGATTAATTGGGATTGTGGAAAGACACGTTTATCTGACTTGTCATTAATGACACATTAACTTGTTAATTAAAGTGTCATGACTTTGTTGTTGTGGCATCACTACTTGTCACATCCCGACTTGTCAATTATGGTATCCTGACTTATCATTAATGACATCATAACCTATTTTACTCTGATTTGTATTAGTATCACAATGACTTATTATTGGTGGCACTATAACTTGTAATTGGTAACATTGACTTGTTAATTGACAAATCATAGTAAATTTGTCTTTCATAATTTCAAATCAATCGTATACGGTTTCCTTAAATTTCATATTAATTTAATGATTTTTTAAAACCTAATAGTAATAATTAGTCTTCTTTGGGACTTGAATGTGGTTTTCGGTTTTCCCTCTTTATGTTTACCTATAAAATACGAACTCTTGACCTAACTAAATAATTATTAATTAATGAGTTTATTTCACTCCACCCAAAATTAGTAAAATTACTACAAGTCTAGGGAACAAAAATGATAACTGAAGTCTCCATAGTTAATGAGTTTACTTCTTTAATAATTACGCCTTGAAAAGGATTTTGAATTTTGATATGTCAAGTATTCAATTTTTAATATAAAGAGTCGTGTGTATTTAAAAATTACTTTCCATTTATTTTTTAAAAAAATTCAACCATGCCATTAGATGTTAATATTTATGAAATTTAGTTAAAATTAAAATGTACTAGACTTGTTAAACATGCGTTACTCATTTCTTCATCTTAATAACATAAAAATCAATATTCCATATATAAACTTAATTCTCAAATTTCATGAAATAAATTATTTCCATCTAATTATAATTATTTCTAATATTAAAATTATAATAAAATTTAAAGGCATTAAGTGCCGGAACGTTGTTTGAAACCATAGTTTAAAAAAAAAAGTAGATAAATACTTCATCAAAATCTAGAATATCTTTTAACCCTTAAAATCAAGGTTTTATATGAGTTAGACAACGACTATTATATTCTCCAAAATAACTTTTAACTCTCAAAACCATGGTTTGATGGTGGAAATCATGGTTTTTTAAGAAACATTTCTTTCCAAATTTTTTAGAAACTATTCTCCAAAATCACTGTTACTTAAATCGAGAAGAAATTATTTTCTAAAAACTAATCTAAATAAGTAAGTTTTCTAAAGTTTACGAAGATAATTTTAATGCAACAATTTTTTAATAGCTATTTAATTGTAAGTTTATAAAATTTTACTACTACTTCTTAATATAAGATCCAGTTGATTTTTTTTTTTGAGATACTAAGGAAACTAATTAATTGATATATTTATCATTTTTTCTAATTTTTTTGCCTGATATAAATTAACATATAATCTAATGATTTATATAACTATTTTAATATAAATGTTATAATTAAATAATTTATTTAGCATATTTATTTTTTTTTTCAAAAAAAATTAAATACTTCTTATATTAACAATATGATGTAGTACAAGAAAGGTGCAGTTTTTCTTAACTTTATTTCCTTAATTA
>QFDD01007830.1:0-14069 GCA_006871305.1 Vachellia collinsii | reverse complement strand
TAACGTATTAGCTTCAGCTCTGCTCCTAACCGTCTCACTCCCTTGCCCCTGTCTCCGTCAATAATGCAAAGTGACGGGAACACACATGCTAACACCCCATATATATATATATATATATATACAGAGAGAGAGAGAGACCGAGAGATGGGGGTCTGGAAGATACGCTTTTTTCCTTTTGTATTTTCATGTTTTAGACTCTATTTCAATTTCTTATGATTTTTTAAGATAAAACTATCTTAAAAAGCATCAACCTCCTCATCCGAATATCTATTTTTAAAACATTATAACAAATTAAAAAATGAACATTTTTTATTTAAAAGATATGAAAAATGTGTATTGTTGTGGAATCTAATCATAGGTAGAAACATGAAAAAATTAGGGAAAATCCCAAACTTGAGGGTAGGTGGGTCAACCGATATGACATGGTGGGTTAAAGGAGAAAATCTTGTGGGCTCCATCAGCACTCTCCCATCAAAATATGTCAAGTCGGTAATTATATAAGTCTACTTGTTTGTTAGCTGGTGACCTGGTAATGGTTTGGCCCTGATTACTTGTAGCAATATTTTTAAAATAAAACTCGTCAGACCTCATTTTCTCTTTCGTTCCTTCATTCCATCTCAATTTTCTCTCTCATCTTTATTTCTTCGCTCTTCCCCATTTCTTTCGAGTGAATCACTTCCCCATTTTTTAAACATGACTTCAATATTTAATGCAAAATATATTAAAATATTCATCAAGATGATAAACTCCTCCGACCCATTAAATCTAAATCATCTATATTTAATTTTGGATAGCATATATCTGATTTTTTAAAATTAACAATTTGTTTTATAAAAAATCATTATTTAAAAATATGATAATTAAGGGACTAATTTTTTTTATATTTTATACCTATTAAAATAAATTTTTCCATAAAAATCAAAAATCAGATTTTGACGGTTTAAATCTAACGGGTTGGGGAAGCTTATCACTTTTGATAAACACCATAACCACTTTCACTATTTTTATTAAATTGGCCTTTAAATGAAATCCAATGCCATGGATTTTTTTTTTTTTTGTGCCACATAAACTGAAATAATTCCATTTCCATATCCACAGAGTGGTGTAGCCATTTGGATTGTAAAAGTTACTTCTTATGTGATTTACAATATAGACAAATACATGAGAAGAGTTTTATCTCAATTTACATGGACGTGTTATCATAAGATGATCCAAACTAATCATTTGAAAGTTAAATAAAATACTTATGGTTATGAGTCAAGCCCTTTACTGATTAAAGTATTAAACCGGCTTTTATTGAATTTGTTTGGATAGCTGTTGGAAGAAGTCACTTTTGTCTAAAATGCACTTTGAAAAATGAATTATGTCCAGAATGCATTTTGGAAAATCACATTTACGTTTAAATAAACGTTGAAAAAGTGACTTTTTGTATGCCCAAAAAATGACTTTGAGCTCAGCTAGCCCAATTAACCTATGATGGCCCAATTGCCAGTGACAGTCCAGGACAAAACCCAGCAACAGTCCCTACGACCAAAACTTGCCAGGAGCCCCGCGCCTGCGACCAACGTCAGCGACCGTCTATCTAACGATGCCAACGTTCATCTTCGATCCACAACCACCTCACAACTCCACAAGTATCGGACCAGACCGTTATAATCCACGAATTTAGCTTCCACACAGCTTAGATTCCCTTGAGCAATATTGCAACTACCCAATAGCTAGCAAACCACAAATTGATCTATTTATTTTTGGCTAATCTGTAACGAGAGGCAACTAATCTGACTCTCAAGCATACTCCTTAATTCTTTCTGATCTCTTCTCCCTCCGATCACTGTAGTTCGACTCTGAGTATTAATAAACATTTCTGGCCACGCCATCTTTTCCCTCTATTTTTTCCATCCTTATATTAGGGACTGCATTGTAAACTTTATCCTATACTGTTGGATCCCCGAACTCCCCTCTAAAAGCATATTTCTCGAAATCTGCACAAACATTTTCTATGAAAAGGAAAACTTATCTGAATAAACATTAGAGAAGTGACT
Organism: Vachellia collinsii; assembly: GCA_006871305.1. Classification (NCBI taxonomy): domain Eukaryota; kingdom Viridiplantae; phylum Streptophyta; class Magnoliopsida; order Fabales; family Fabaceae; genus Vachellia; species Vachellia collinsii. The sequence continues at coordinate 12,027 of QFDD01007830.1, read as the reverse complement.
CTTGATAAAAATTACTTAAAAAATGAATATCATTAAATAGTATATATATATATATTATTTTATATATTGTGATAAAATTAGGAAAAAAAATAAAATGATAAAAAATAAATAATAGAATAAAAGAAAAAAAAAATATAAATGAAATATATATACAAGATATAAATATATGCTGATGATGCATTTTGGGCCAACGACACACAAAGCTTCTTCTTGGCCTTTTTGTGGCGAATACATTTATGCTAAACGGACTAAAACATTCCTACCAGGCTTACTGGCTTTAAAATGCATTCTATGGGGCCGTAAAGCGTTGCCAAACGGACTCCTTGGCATTTCACATCTTTGTAGGTAGGGGATTTATATTGAGTAGATTTGTTTTTACTTTTATAATTTTATTACCACAACGGTGAATTGTTCAAAAAAAAAAATTTAACTCTTTAAACTTATTTATATATATTTTATATAAAATTATAATATTTGTTTGAGCAAATATTATAATTGTAAAAGATCCGTAGCTAAAGTTAAAGAAATTGGAAAAGATCATGCCACCAACAACTTAAAAACGATTAAATCTGACTGCTGCAGTCAATGTAATATCAGTATACAGGACAAATGGATTGTATTGATGATGTCAGAGGGTCTGGTAGCAGAGGAAAGCAAGAGAGATAAGAGATAATGGTCTAGGATACAGTGCCTTCCTAATGGGGGGAGGTAAGGAGGAAGACAGAGTGAGTGTCTGGGTACAGAGCATTTAATGTATTTACAATAAAAGATAGGGCAAATTGCGTCCAACGACCCCCGAGAATTTTGAAATAGTGATCGTTAGATATTCAGATCCTAATCGTCTGGTCCTACATAGGGGAAGTTGGCAACTGATATGAGCTACAGGTATGGTTTCACTTGTTTCCTAGGTGCTTGACTATCGAGATTCCGAGTGGATCACGTTTTGAATTGGTCTCGTCTGTTGAACCTGATCTGGTCCGGTCCAAATAATTTTTTAAGTATACAATAGTATTATTATGAAATATTACATCTTGGCTATTAGATCTCGGTCCAATGGTAATGGACGGCGGTAAGGGTAAGGGTAAGGGAGAGGCTATTGGATCTGGATCCAATGGTAATGGAGGGTAGCAAGGGTAAGGGAGAGGGAAGCTGATCCCTCCTTGCACATGGTTGCGGGGGAAATGTTTTTCATAAGAAATATTTAACATTTATCACCAAAAAAACATGTATATGTTTAACATAATCTCCGGGCCCAGCTCCAGTTATGTGGACCCTCGTCAAACCCAATTGCGTCTCCTCCTTTGTTAAGCCCAAATGTGGAAGGCTATGTTTTGGGCTTATGAATCCTCCTTCCAAGGGAGAAATACTTACATATTTCGGGAGTGCCACGTCATCCATACTCTGCCCAATAAGAATGTTTCAAGTGTCCTCTATTGTGGATCTCATATCCCATAAATTTCTCTTAATTATTTCTCTTTTTCCATAATAAATATCTATTGTAATGGGTTATGGAAAAATGAAAATAATCAGGAGAAATTTATGGGATATGAGATCATAATATATGACACTTGAAATATTTTCATGGAGCAGAGCATGGATGACGTGGCACTTCGGGAGTATGTAAGTATTTCTCCTTCCAATGCCAATTCCAGATGAGCCCAATGCTCACAGGTTGAGAAAGTTAATTAAAGCCCAGACTGAAGAAGACCCTAAATAGTCAGGCCACTTTGAGAATGATATAGCTTGTTAAAAAGCCTGTCGAATCTATAATCCTACTATGCTGTATTTATTACACAATACATGTGAGATAAGATTGTTCTGAATTGTTCGGAGATAGTTTCATTCTTTTTTCACTCTGCATGAATTGATATTTAAATTATGAAATCCGCCCAGCTTTTCTTTTGTTTTTTTTCCCTTCTTTTTCGCATAGGGAACTGCTTCAATGAGTTGATCCAGGGGGCAAGCTGAGGTTGAAGTATGTTCTCAAACTCACAGACCACTTATAGAGGTGTTTATAGATCAACTAATGGTAGCAAAATGCTCACAATGACATAAATATTCGAATTCACAACCTTAATTGAACTAACATTTATTAGTCCAATCACATGGTTTGCATCATCAGCATGTGTCTTGGAATGAGATCTCTCAGTTTTGGATATTTACTTACGCTATATAGCTTATATTAACCGTGGCATAACTTTCTTGTTTATAATGAATTTCACTCCACATGCCCCAAAGAAGTGCATTTAATTTCATATATGAAGTGTTTATACGTTAATGATAATGATCAGTACTGCGATATATAAATTTTGAACTGCATGATACATTTTTTTCTTGTTTCTCTCATTTAACTTAAAGTATAAAACGTGTGCGTTGCATGGGTACAAAATGTCAACAAGAACAAGAGGCAGATCCACGCCCTGGATGGGAAAGGTGAGAGCCGCATGTGGATGTCAACCACCCACATGAATCACACTGTCACTTAATACACTTGTCACATACTTATGGCTTACGATGTAGAAGCACTTAAGATACAATGCTGACCCAAAAACCCAACAACGTTATTGTTAAACAGCTGTCTCCTTGTTCACATCTCTCCTTATGCTCATAGCTATATTTATTTGGATTTCATCACACTCTCACGCATCCCCACACATTTCATTTAAACACACTCCATTTAAAAATATGCATTCTCTTTCAACTATAATACACACTGAAATACTTATAAATATAATTATATTGTATATCAATTTATAAGATATATAAATTACTTTAATAAAAAACAACGAATAGGTTATTAGCTTATATTGAATATTAGAGGCAGTATATTTGTAAATATAACCACTTAAAAAACCACAATTTCGGAAAGACATGAGTCGTTGTCTGAATGTTAGGGGAGGAAATTTTGTGAGGGGTAAAAATGTCAAATTTGTTCTTTCCTTTTTGCCAAAAAAAAAATGTCATGAAGTCGAAAAGAAAGGGAAACTTCCGCCGTTGATTGAATTCCGTAATATGTGTTGCCATTTTAGGCACAAATGACAACTTCACCTCCTTCCCTTCACTTTGGCGCATAATTTCAGCCCGATTACGACGTCGCAACGCCTGCCTCCCCAATCTCTCTCACGCTCCATCCACATCCGTGCCCTCCACCTCCCAATCCCACGCCCCACAGCAAGGCTGGAGGTCCATCGAAAGCCGCGCGTGGTTGTAACCGTCGTAAGGTAGCGTGCGGGTGAGAGAAGTGGAGGCAGGCGGTGATTAGTTAAAGAAGCAAGGAGGAAGGAGGGAGACGTAAATTGGGTGGAGGGCACCGAAACAAATGATGATGATGAGGGGGGCGTGACCGGTTTCTGAGAGGACGCGTCAAGGGCAAGACATGGACACGTGTTTCTTTTTAAGTGGTCAGGTTCACTCCCCCTTCGCGAACTGTCGGTCCAAAGGAACGAATCAAAAGGCTTAGACTCAAATTATGAGATAGATAAGAGAGAGAGAGGGGGAGGGAGGGAGGAGCATGCACCGAAGGATACTGACAATTGTTAGAATTGGTCATTTGCTATCCAACTAAATCCCATCACTCTCCACCCGCCACTCTATTCATCTTTCGTGTCTCACACGCTCCTCTACCCACTCTATATCCTTTCACGCCTTTTCAAAAGCATCTCGCCTTGCACCAAGTTTTTCTAAAAAAGACAAATAAATAAGCGAGCACCTTTAAACTATAAATACTTGCCGTCCCTTTTCGTTTCGATTTTTTTGTGAATCATCACGTTGGTTGATTTACCCAGATCCCACCGAATTAAGAAATTAAATGTACTCTCGTATTTACAATAATAAATAAACTTAAGATATGAATGGTTTAATTGTATTTTGTTAAATTTTGGTAATATGATTAAAAATGATTTAAGTGAGGAGTATGTGGGAATAATAGAAAGAGAAGTGTGACACACGCACTGGATGAACAGGATGGGGGCAGAAAGCAGAAGGCGAGCCGAAATAACGGCCCGTTAGGTTAAAAGCCGGCACCACATTAAGCCCCTCGCCGTCTGTCTCGAAAATCCCGCACGCCACGTCATCACCTCACGCCATCTCTCTCTCTCTCTCTCTCTCACACACCCTTTGGGCGGCTTCGCTCCCACAGTCAAACTCTCAAACCGCTCGTTGACTCCAGCTTCGTCCGTCCCTTTTCCTCTCCCTTACACACGACACATGGCATTTCTGATTTCTCTCTCCTTCTTTATTAATTAAACATAAAAATTCTCAATAAAAAATTAAGAAAAAGGAAATCAAGCCCCCTTGCCTTCTCGTCCCGTATTTATATATATATATATATACACGCCCCTTCTCATGTCACAACTCAAGCTTGTGAATTGGCAAGTGATTGTTTTGTTTATCTATTTGGATCAGGCGGAACAGAGCAACAATGACTGTGAAGGAAAAACTCGGTATCAAGCACAGCAAGCCTAACATTGCCAAGGAGGTTCACTACAGGGGCGTCCGCAAGAGGCCGTGGGGCCGTTACGCCGCCGAAATACGAGATCCCGGCAAGAAAAGTCGCGTTTGGCTGGGCACGTTTGACACGGCGGAGGAGGCCGCAAGAGCCTACGACACCGCCGCCCGCCAATTCCGCGGCCCCAAGGCTAAGACTAACTTTCCTCTGCCCAGCGAAAGCGGCCTCAACGGAAATAACCAAAGCCCGAGCGAGAATAGCACCGTGGAGTCGTCATCCAGCCGAGACGGCCCGGATCGTGAGATAACTCGCCGTTGCGATGTTGGCGTTGTCGTGGATCGGTTCCCGTTTCTTCCAATTCAGCCTCACCACATGGCTTTTGGCTGCGGCGGCGTGTCGGGTTTAGTGCCGGCTGTGCGTCCGGTTTTCCTCTTTGAACCGGCTGCAGGTAGAGCCGAGCTTGTGGGTCAGCCATATCCATTTCCGGTGGACGTGAAGACAAAAACAAGTGCGGCTTCGAGTGACTCCGATTCGTCCTCCGTCGTCGATTGTCAGCCGAAGAAACCTATCAATCTCGATCTTAACCTTGCCCCTCCATCGGACGATTGAGATTTCGCTTCATCACACCCTGCGCAGCGTAGTTTTTTTCGTCAAATCTAATCCAATGATCAATCTCCTGTTATGTTAGCGAAGAGCAGTAGCGGAGTAATTAGTTATTACATCTTTGATGTGAATAGGGCTTTTTTTTTTTTGGGCTCCCTCCCTTTCTAAAGTTAACCTGCACAAGAAAGCAGATCCTAATTTCTATGGATCGATCTGTAACATCTCTCTAATCTACATCATGTCAATTTAACCTGTCTTCGTTATTCTGGAATTTATTATAGCTACGACTTGTTTTTGCTCGTTGGACATTTCGTGTTTGAGTGAGAAATCAACTGAACCTGTCGGGATCGAGTAATGAGTGGTCTGAAGCTTTGTAAGTCGAGCATAAAAAACCCGAGGCTTAATCATAACCATCCTGCGGAATTGTTATTAAGACTTGTGCGTACGGAATCAGCATCCTTGGAATTTCTCACTGAAGCAATAATTGAAGATAGTCTTGTTCTCTTTCAGTTAGGCGTTTGATTTGATGATCTGTTTCGGAGCTTCAAGAATTGTTTTTCCCATTGGATTAATTAATGTTGGTTCTAAATTATAAGGATGATTGTAGTTAAGAGTCTGTTCTTGGCTGGCGATCGGCCAAATTTTTACCTGATGCCATTTTTCTTCACGAACATGTCTTGATGCTACGCGGTTTGTGAGTGGGCCGCCCTAGTTGTGGCAATCAAAGTAACCGTTTTTTTTTAAAATATTTTATATATTTATTATACTTTGATTATTACAATTTTGGAGAAAGCAACGAATCAGCTGCATTCAGTGGTGTTGACGACACCAAACTAGCCAAACCTTCATGCACGTCCAATAAATCTTATCACAACTATTTTTTGGTAATGATGATTGGGCCTTGTGGAGACAGCATATAGAAGCATCACTCTTCCACACGAATTAGGTGCAATGAAGATTTCAACTTTAAAGATATTAGATTTATATATCCTTAAACTTCAACCGGCCAATCTTTAAAAAAAAAAAATCCAAAACGTAGTGATTCAAGTTGCAAGTGTGACATCTAGCTTGGTGGATGTGAGCAGATGAATTCGAGAACACAAATAAAATGGGAGAATTGGAGATTAATTCTCAATTAGGAAATAAAAATGGGATTTGCTCAATTGCATATATGAAAATTCAGTTGTACATAATATGGAAGTTTAGTTGCATATGTGTGGAATATCCTATTCTACAATTAATTCTTCAATAGAAGATTTATCCCCAATTCTTCTAAATAAAATAGTTGATTTATATAAATGGGAGGATGTGGAGAAAATCTTTTTAAAATACATGAAGAGTTTAAAATGATGAATCAATACAATTTTTAATTTCTTAAGTTGGTCTTCATTTTGATTTTAGTTTTGGTTATTACAGTTTTATTTTATTGAGAACATTAATAATTAATCTTTATAATTTAATAAAAATTTGAATTATTTTACAAAAAAAGAAGGGAGAACGAAAACGTGAATTTATCGCTGCGTGCTATCAGGTAATGGATAAAAATGTGACATTAATGATGCGTGAGAAATGAACATACTGGGACCGCATGCATGGTACGGAGCCTATATTGGGGGGTATTGTCGGGAAGATAGAAATGGGCGCAACCAGTAGGATTTAAGAAGCGCTTTAAAAGTATAAGAGGCATGGGCGCGTGGGGGTGGGGCGCGTGTTTACTGTTTTTGTGAGGGGCGAGGGACTGGGGGCAATGGATGTGTGTGTGTGTGTAGTTGGTGGTCACTTGGTGGGATGAGTGGTGAGGCACCGACGCGGATTGGGAGGACCAAATTCAAGGGGCTGTAGTGGGTCCCACCAATGCGAAGCTACCTCGCGACGGCTACGTGTGAACGTATACGGCGGACGCCACGCGTACCTCCTCTGCCGTCCAACCGTTCAATATCAAAAACAGTGACTCCAATCTTAAATACAGATGCTTGGACTGCTATGAGAGAGAATTTTATTAAATGACGTAGTTGATTGGGCATGGAGGAGTAGCTGGGAGGGTGCCGTCAAATGCCGCTTTTGGTGGGACCCACAGTGCGCGTCGGCGGGATCTGTGGAGGCTAGAGAGACAGGGAGAGGGGATATCGCTTTCGCCATTTGGTTCCTCCCTCCTTCCTCTCCCTACGATTTCTCTATTTCCTATTTTCCCCCTCCTACTTCATATCCGTATTTGCCTTGCCATTTTTAAATCACTTTAATTCAATTCAGAAATAAAAAACCAAGAACAGATACAGCCCCCCTTGTCTAAAGCTGCAGCTATACAAATGTTTATTTACTTATTTTTTAATTTGCTTTTAACCATTACATTTTTTTCTTTTTTTTGATAGAACGTTTTTTTAAGTCTCTCCATTTAGAGGAGAGCCGTCACGACCCGGTGTCCCGGCCATCAAACAAGGGCAGCCAAACTAATCCGGATTCAAGGCTTAGAGTGCGGCCCACATAGGCCAGGTTCTCACCTCTCCCAACAAGAGCGCTTCCTGGGAATCAAACACGCGTTCTCATCCTTATAGAAGTGAGCTCACTTACCAACTTAACCAACTACTTGTTGGTCCATTACATTTTTTTCTGAACCTTATTATTAGATATTATAATAATTAACTAATATAAATCAAATTTTTATATGCTCTAATAACATTATAAACAAGATGATTGATATAAAATCTATTTATCATAGTGTTACAACGTGTAAATATAGATAAAATCCCTTGCATACTTATTGTTGACAGTAAATCATTTTTTTTAAAAAAAAGGGTCGATTTGATGCTTAAGATTCATACCCATTAAAATTAAAATAATTAGCTCTGTGCTATACTGAAAAGAGGGAATGATGGGATAGATAATGATGATGTTGAGGCAGGAGGAGGGGGAGACGCGTGGCCCGCAGTGAAGACGCTGGGAAAGTGAGGCATGAGGCGGCCCGGCGTATCAGGTTTTATTAAGGTTAGTGGGATCCGGTCCACACGGCGCCACCCCTTCACACCTGGCCCCCCTCTGTCATTCGCCCTCGCCCACGCCCATTTTGTTTTGTACCATTTTTCTTTCTTTCTTTTTCATAAAAAACAGTAGAATTAGATCTCCGCTCAATTTAATAACAAACGAAAAGTATAAATATATTATTAATTCATCTAGAATTTATCATTACATACTTATTTATTATTATCATCATCATCAAACTCTTGGATAAGCAGGTTGCTTTCTTAAAATCTCATGATAATTCTTTTAAAAAGCTACTCACTGTTTTGTTTGTGTAAGTTTCACCACATATTTTATTAGAGATTATTAATAGCTTGTGGTTGAGATTGGAATGTGTACTATCCATCTATCTACCTACCTGTATCATATTATTAAGGGTTGGATGAATGGAAGAGTAAAAAGATATATAAAAATAATTTAATTGGATGTAATAACTAATATCGGATACTAAAATTTAAAAAAAAAACGATATGATGCGGAGAATTATGAGTAGTGGGATGTGGGCCCTCGGAGTCTAGCCAATGTACACGGAAGAGGATAGGTGACGCACCGGCCATTCAGTTGAGTTGCTTGCAGATCTAGAAAAGGTCGTTTCTGTGTGTCGGAAGGGCATGGAAGTGTGGGAGCGGTGTGGCCGCTTTCTGAAGCGTTTCAGGTTACTTTATCATTTATTTGTTCTGCTCACGTTTGCAAAGCAATTCCCTTTGAATTGAAATTCCCCCCATTTGCTTTTCCTTCCCTTGACCATATCCTCCGCACCTTCCTTTTTCCACGTCTGTCATGTCCTTTTCCATTTTGAAAATACCGCAAAAAGGCTCAGCTTCCAGGCAATGTCCCAAAACGCACGCTGTGGTCTGTATTTCTTATTTCCATCTAATTGTCCTTTTTTCCAATACCGTGGATTCCACGACTTACTAGTATTCGCCTAACAATGTGATGTCTGGTGATGAAATTCCCGGACGAGAGAGGTCAGTTTCTAATGAATTATGGAGTTTTGTGTGCGCGTGTGTTGTCACTGTTGTGCTCCACCGCCCCCGTTTTACCAAACCATATTTTGCCATATACGGTGCACATTCCAGGACCTGCTTGTCACTGTTGTGCACCACAAATTAAGTGATGGGCATCGAAATTGAAACCCCCTCCTTTCGTGTTAGTATCGTACAGACAGGTCCCTTGTGTTAGCATTGCACGGACAAGGCAGTTTCAAGAAACCCTTCTACCACAAAAGGGGGAATGAGCAAATCTGAAAGTGGATAAATAACAATAATGGATGGAGAAATCATATGTATTATTGTAATTATATTTAAAATACAATACTGATCCCTCTTCACTTAAAAGTCATGAACTGATCCTACTTACTTGAGAACACGAGATAGAACCTATGTTACTTTGTCTTGATGAGAGATAACTACCGCGCACACCCAAATACACATTTACAGGTTTACTTGTATTAGTGTTTCAAAATAATATTCATACAAATCGAAATAAAACCTATATATTTATCTCTTATACTGTAAATTACATTGTAAAAGTGGTTTCTATCATTAACCTAAACATGTGCTATACAAACTTTAATTCATTAACTAAACAGCTTAGAAGGGAATGAATGGTGTGCTTTATTTCAAAACTTCGATTTAATAGCTGGGCCATGCGCATGGCGCTAAGCAAGCAGGACTGCCCCCAGACTCCATGGCTTCTATGGTAATACTGGAAAGGCAGCTTGTTAGATACTGGAAGACAAACTTCAGGTCCGGGTCAAACATGGACGATATAAGTGGGCGACGTGGATTAAATAGATGTGTACGTTCAAATATACAATTATTACAGTTGGCCAAAAAATATACTTCCTTCAATTTCTAATATAAGAGCAAGTTAACTTTTTAGACGATATTAATTAAAGAAGCTAATTAACTGATATATTTATCATTTTCTCTAAATTAATTTACATGATTTATAAATTTATATATAATATAATTATATATATATAGATATTTGAGAATATATATTACAGGTAAGTAAATCTTTTAATACTTTAAAAAATGCTAACAGGCTCTTAGGGACCGGATCCAGCATGCATGGATATTCATATCACCACCCCAATCAATGCCGTTGTAATAATTCAAGATTTTTATTCTTTTTCTCATGAACACAAATCATTGCTGTCATCCTCATCGTTCCCCAAGTACTATAATATCATGGGATATATAGCATGGTAGATCTAATAAAAGCCATGGCATTTTGACAAGCGTGCGTAACAACGAGAACTTATGGCAGTGATGATAACTAGGAGACGTGCAGAATCCCAAAATAACTGCTCTTCTGAGATATGGAATATGAACAAGTCTGTCACAGAAATGGACTATTTTGGTCAATTAATGAGAATTTTGCAATAATTAATTTAACCAAGCCACTGTCAATTTCAGTCCCCCGGGGGTGGGGGGGCTCATCAACTGATGAAGAGGCTAATAGAGTCGCTATAACCGTTTTTACCCTGCCACTCAACAATGACTCCGAATAACTCTCTGTATACCCCGAAATCAGCATTGGGCTCAGACGGCCCAATTAGCATCGACGGCCCAAGATAAGTTCCAACAGCTGTCTCTGCGACCAAAGCGAGCCAGGACGACCAGCGTCTACGACCAGCGTCTACGACCAGCGCCTACGACCAGCGTCTACGGCCAGCGTCAGCGACCGTCATCCCCAGCGACGCCGACAACGGTCCTCAGTCTGCACTCCCCTGAATGTAGGACCAAACCGTTGTGATCCACGAATCTCGCACCCGTGCAGCCTGGATTCTCGCAGTCACCCGTAACTGCCCAACGGCTACTGAACTGAGAGTCAATCTATTTATTTCAGCTGATATGTAACAGAAGGGGGATCTTCTTCTGGCTGTAATCTTTTTCTTTCTCTCTTCTCCGGAGAAAAGACCTCTGTATTGCACTCTGAAATTCAATAAACAACTACAGGCTAAGCCGTTTTACCCCTTTTTTAATTTGCTTAACCCCTGAGTCTGGTTCCGCACTTCGTTTCTGAGCCATACGCTGTTGGCTGCCCGAACCTTCCTTAGAACTCTGGTTCATCTAAAATCTGCACAAACACTCTCTTACTGTCCTCCCAAAGGGCCAAACATGTGGCCGGCAATTAATATTGCTTCAGATACTGTTTAATATTAAATATATATTAATTACAACAGAAATTCAAATACTAATTCATATCTGGAGTCCACTTATGGGAGTTTCCATGTTATTAGGTTATGGCTCATTAGCACTTGTACGATCTTTCTACTGATTTGATTTTACTGTCGGCATTTTTTTGGGGTCCCATAAGGCCCTTATTGAGGAAAGTCAAATTAACTTGTCCAACAACACTTTTTGATAAAATTACACGTATTTTCCGATGCAAGACAATCTTATTTAAGGTATACCAAATGTAGGCGTATATTATTATAAAAATTTAAATTTTAATTCACTATGTTATGTAGTAGTATTGACTTATTCTATCGGTTTCTGCTTTCACTTGGGCCGAAAACGCAAATCTTATTGCCATAACCTTTATCAGGCCTGACCCAGACCACTACTTCAAGACTCTTGCTTTCCGTATGAGAGGCCCAATGTTCAACATGAGACAGAGCACCCGAAGGGCTCTATTACTGCAGCTCGTTAAGCTAGCAAAGGGTCCTATAAGGATAAAAAATAAATAGCATAATGAAGATAGACGATCTAGATTTATTGCTAAAATAAAAATAGCATGTGCTACTGCTGTTAACCTCTAACCATGTTTAGTTTTTTATATACTCCCTCGTTTATTAAATAGTAGAATAAAAATTAATCAACTAATTCATATGATTAAAAATTAGTTAAGTTAGTTATTTCTACAACATGGATATTAATTTTTATGAAATATTTTATTTAATTATTTATTTTATCACACGCACAAACACGGTGAATTAGCTAATTTTCTCC
>QFDD01007829.1:0-11833 GCA_006871305.1 Vachellia collinsii | reverse complement strand
AAACTACATGATATTATGAACAACTTGTGAAACCGAAGCCATGATCAGCCGAATTCAGAAAATCTCGAAAACCTGTCATGTTTTGGCTCAATCTTTCTGCCTATTTTGCTCATCGTCTTCTTACAGCTCCCTTTCGTCCAATCACTGGTATACTCCCCGACGTCTCCGCAAAGACGACAATGACATTCTCTCAACAATCTCTGAAGCTATCAACGATTCCCAAACAGAGCCTCTGGATTCGTCTCTTCGAAGGATCCTCCCTTCACTCAGAGCCTACCATTTCATCAATCTCATTAACTTCAACCCACTTTCTCTTTCCCCTTCTTCTCTCTTCTTCTTCTTCAATTGGCTCGCTTCTCGGCCCCCATTCCGCCACACTATTCAGTCCTACTGCACTATGGCTCACTTCCTCTCCACTCACCGGATGCTCCCTGAAGCTATATCCCTCATGAAATTCTTAGTGTCTTGGAAAGGCAAGGACTCTGCTTCTTTGTTGTTTGCGTCTGTTCTTCAAACAAGAGGTGCCCACCAATCCAATTTTGTATTTGACGTTCTAATTCATGCTTATATGGATTCTGGATTTGTTGCGGACGCCGTTCAATGTTTTCGGTTGGCTAGGACGAATAATCTTCAAGTCCCACTTCGTTCTTGTGGTGATCTTCTTGATAAGACGATGAAGTTGAAATCAGCTGAATCTGCGTGGGCATTCTATTTGGAAATTTTGGATTCTGGGTATCCCCCAAAAGCTTATAACTTCAATGTTTTGATGCATAGGTTTTGTAAGGAAGGTAATATTAGAGGTGCCGAGTTGGTATTTGATGAAATGGGGAAGAGACGTTTGCGTCCTACGGTTGTTAGTTTTAACACTTTGATCAATGGGTATTGTAAATCAGGAAACCTAAGTGAGGGATTTAGGTTGAAGAGTGTCATGGAAAATGAAAAAGTTTTTCCAGACGTTTTCACTTTCAGTTCTTTGATCAATGGGTTATGTAAAGCGTGTAGGTTAGATGAGGCGAATAATCTGTTTGATGAAATGCTCAAGAGAGGTTTGGTTCCTAATTATGTTACTTTCACCACTTTAATTGATGGGCAATGCAAAGATGGTAAAGTTGATTTGGCCATGAAAAATTTTCAGCTAATGCTAGCTAAGGGCATCAAACCTGACTTAGTCACATACAATGCAGTGATCAATGGCCTTTGCAGGGTTGGAGATTTGAAAGAGGCTGGGAAGCTTCTAGATGAGATGGTTGCTAATGGATTGAAGCCTGACAAGATCACTTTCACTACTTTAATAGATGGATTTTGTAAGGATGGAGATCTTGAACTAGCCTTGGAGATCAAGCACAGAATGACTGAAGAAGGGATCAAACTCGATGACGTAGCTTTCACTGTGCTTATTTCTGGACTCTGTAAAGAGGGAAGGGTTCATGATGCTGAAAAAATGTTGAGGGAGATGATGAGTTCTGGTTTCAAACCTGATGATGTCACATTCACTATGGTTATGGATGGTTTCTGTAAGAAGGGTGACACTAAGATGGGATTTAAGCTACTCAAGGAAATGCAAAGGGATGGTGATGTTCCAGGAGTTGTGACATATAATGTGCTTATGAATGGACTTTGCAGGCAAGGTCAAATGAAAAATGCTAAAATGCTGTTAGATGCAATGCTTAATTTGGGGGTAGTTCCGGATGACATTACATTTAACATTTTGCTAGATGGTCATTGCAAGCATGGCAGCCCTGAAGAAATTGAATTATTCAGAAGTGAGAAAGGACTTATTACCGATTATGCTTCTTATACTGCACTTCTTAATGCAGCAAGTAAAGTTCCCAAAGATCGCACAAAGAGATGATTGTTGCTACATGTGTTATTTTCTGGAAATCCATACTTGGTAGATAACATGGCTGACAAGTAAATCTCCAGAGTTAACTCAAGCATCTTAATCAGATCTTCCATATTAGCTATGTTAAAAGAGGACATCTTCAAGATTTGGGTTTTTTGCCCAAAAGAACTTTTCAAAAACCAAGAGAAGCGTCTGCTGTATAACTAGACCATTGTCATCTGTGAAGTTCTCTCTCAACATAACTGGAGATTGGAACTGTATACCTTTTGATGTTTCGTTAACGGATGATTTATAAATGGAGGTTGAGGCCTTTTTGTTAACTTATCAGCAAAGCTACTTGGCTAGTAATGTGAAAGTCAGAAACCAAAGTATAGTATGCTGGCATACTATGACCTACTAAAATGTAAGATACCCACATGCCCAAGTTAATTGTACAAGAAGGTCTCTGATGGAAAATACCTAATTGCTCACTGTCACTGATATGCATGATATAGAAGTGGATGATAATCTTCATTGCTCTTTCCTTGAATCATTCTGGGAATTCTATGGATAATGCTTGGCAGCTTGGGAATGGAGAAGATGATTTCATAAGAAGTCATGTCTTCGATCTTGCCATGAGTCTGAATTACTTTGTCCTTAATATTCATTCTACCGTGTTCATGAAGTTTTCAAGTGCTCATTTCTGTGGATTTTCTCAAGAAGAAAACGAGTTTTTTTTATCGCCAAGGGCGTATTTGGTAAAATGGAGAGGACTTGTGTATTTGATATGCTGAAAATCAATGATATACCTCTAACATGGTTTGAGAGAATAAATCTTTTCGATACAGTTTGTACAGTTCGGATGCCTCTCTTTTAATATGCGACACTAGTTTCTATTTTTCTTTTTCAACATAGGTATCATTTTACTAAAATTAGCTCTATTCGTGACATCATTAAACATTAAATGTGTGTACTCTCTTTCAGGGAAAATTTGAACTTTTTTTCTATGAGCTCAAGGATCGACCTCCGATAGCAATGACTAGTTCTCTTGTACTTGGACTTCCAAAGGGGGTTTTAGTTCTGGCCACGAGGCCCTCTCCATATACACTGCCAAGGATTGGACTCCTAACTAGATGTTTAAGGAACGCAACTAAGTGCTAAGTGTGTTAGGCCTCATGGTTTGAATTAAGATTTTAATTCATCAAATACAATGGATTTGAAATTGGGCCGTGTAATATAGAGCTTTCCATTATGGAAGTGGGTTGAATTTGAGCCCAGCGAACTTGTTTGTTGAATTTTTTTTCCCGGGTAAAATGGGCCAACAAGCTATGTTAGCTGGGTTTAAATGGTAGGTTGATTTACCACTTGCAAAACTTTTCATTCACTTACAATAACTAGTGGGGAAATTACTATAAAATACCAATAAAAGAATGTAATTATCAAAAAAATTTCAACACTACATGAGCAGCATGCATATGTAATAATAAATTCTAGCATAAGAAATAACAATGGGTTCATAACTGTCTACTTGTGAGACGTTTTAATTCTTACATCATTCTTTGAGACCTCCGTAACTTTCCCCAACTAATAATTACAGTTGTATCTAATTTTCCATGGATAAAAGAAATTTCCATCTTTATTATTTTCCCAGTTAAATTTTGCACCCTTGGATTCTAGTTGAAGGAGTTGACATTCAACAAAAAGTTTTTGAAGTATTTTAATTGTCTCATCTCCTCAACTGTTTCCCCTTGTTTATCAAAAGAATAGCATATCATTCAAATTGCCAACAACCAAGGCACATCAGAGCCCACCAGCAAACTAAATTAGAATTTTAACATATTAACCTAATTATCAAGTTAAGGTACTCAATCGCTTCGTTGCATTGTTTGCCTAAATCTAGACACAATATATACTTCTTTTTCATATAAAAGGTTGATTGAAATTGCTAGTTTTTATTTATGTGAGTTTTTTTTTTCCCATTCAATTTGTTTCACAATTGATATGGATTGGCATCTTTGAAAGCTATGCACACTAAAATACATGTTGTTTATCTTCTAAAGTTATTGTTGGCAAAACAAGTGTTTCAAGGTAATTTCAATAGCACTGGATATAGTGGCTGCCCTCCACGCAAAATACCAAGCATCCTGTTGATTTTGTGGGCTGCTGCCGACAGGCCCAATGGATTTGGGCTGAATAGTTGAAAAGGCCCAATGCCAAGTGGCAGATAAGTGTCTGGTCATGCTGGCCTCCCACAATTCCACAATACCAAATCAAATCAAATTGATATATACAAAAAACGGATTGGGTCTAGCAGAAGCAATTAATTCCTTACAACATAATAAATCAATATTTAATATTCACATTTAGTGTCCGAACAGTATCACAAATATGATTGCTTTCAAAAGAGATACTATGCCCAGCAAAAAAAATTAAATTGATATTCCAAATCATGAATGATGAAGGGATTTTCCACCTTTAAACATACGGGAGAGTAGCATTGAAATTTTTACAGTACGAACAATATTCTTTTCTTTTTTTTTTTTTTGGCCAAATTAGAACGAACAGTATTCTGACAAGTGCTTGAATATATAAATATGGGAGGTTGAAGATAGTAATGCTGTGTAATGAATAATATCTGGGGGAGGGTGACCCTATATGAAATAAAGACACTGGCCCATTATTTGTCATTCACACTAAATGCTTCTGGTACGACATATCTTTGATGATACCATTCATTCACTTACATATATATTAAATAAGAATAATATATATATATATATGTGTATGTATAAGTGTATGCTTTTGGTAATCAATCCTCTCTCTCTCTCTCTCTTCTTTCCTTCCTTTTTTTTCTGGCGGAAAGGGAGGGTTTCTTGGAACCAAATAAAGCAAGAAAAGGATTATTCTTTGGTATATTAGGACTTTTGAGAATCCCAAACTCAGTGACAGCTGCAAATGCTTTGATAGTGGATGGAAGGAAGAAGAAGAATACGAAAGAGACATAATGAGGATAGAGAAATATCTGGAAACAGAGCTGGCAAGTGGCATGCCCTACAATACAAGAGAAGAGTGAAGTTGGTTGATAAACCCAAGAAATAAATCCCACCTACTCCCTTCATCCATGGGGCACTCCCACCTTTTAAATTGTCAACGCACCATTGCTTTTATTAAATTATGAAATTTTTAATGCCATTGTATTATGCTCTCCTTGTGGTCCAGTATTTTAAGAAGTCTTATATAAGGAAATTTTGATGCAAAATATAAGAGATTGACATAATTACTAATGCTTATTTCACACTTTTACCCCTTGCAGAGTAGAGAGATAGGCGGAACCGATAATAGATGCATACTCCTCTGGTTCTATTTATATGGTAAAAAGATCAAAGATTTTATTAAATCACATCAATAAATTTTTCATGTGGATATACAGTTTTATCCTTTATTTATTATATGATGATTTTGTTTTCATGTATTATATTGAAAATTAAGGGATAAAATTAAAAATGTGTTGAATTTTAAAGCATAATTAATGAGGTTCATGGTTTTTCTTAATACGTATGATCGAAATATATTGAAAATGACTTATAAATAGAACGAGAAGACTACTTTAAAATCAAATTGTTTAATAAGAGTTAAATACACAAATTTCATTAATCTAAGACACATTAAACCACTACAATAATATTCATTAGTCTATACGAATTAGTTAACAACCCATTGTATATTCCCAAATAAAACTTTTCACAAGCATTATGACAAGTTTTTCATCATGGTTCGTCACCCCAAAATCACGTTTCAAATTAACCTCACCTGAAAGATACATGAAAATCTAATTATGTTGTACTTAAATTAGTGGGAGTTCAAATAATGGATAAATTTTGAACAAGGCAATGATTGGGCGGTAGAGAAGAAGCTTGTGCTGACTCGAAGGAAGGCTTTTTATGGAATTGCGCGAGAAGAAGATGGGAAATTTTCAAAGAAGACGGCAGTGATTTACAGAAAGTGATTGTTATATAGGCACGCCATGATTTGAATCGATGGCAACTGTATATTGATTAGGAAATGAGGACTTAGGGTTAGGGTTTGGGGGGAAGTGAGAGTGAAAGATTGTGAGCTGTGAATGGGATGGAGGAAGTGAAGGATAATGCATGGCTGGATGGTTAGGTTTCTCGATAAAGGGTTCAAAAAGCCATATCCAAACAAAAAACCTCACATCCTCCCAAACCTACACTTCCATTAGGCACTGAACCCCAGGTATCCGGATCTTATTATCATAAGTTCGATTTTTTTTTTTTTTCAAAGATCAAACTCGATACCTCTAATTTAGAAATCAAGGCAACCTACCTTGACCAACTCTACATTGGTAAAATTAATGGTAGGATTTAAAGGAATGTAGGATATATGTATAGTCTTATAATAAAATATAAGATATGTGATTAAAATACATGAGAGTTAAAGTGTCCTCTGTTTAAAAGAAAATTGTAGAGAATAGTTTAAGGTCATTTAAACGTATAAGGAAAAGACTTTTAGAGATACCATTTAGAAAAGTATATCAAGTAATATATAGTCTTTTAAAAGGGATAAAAAAATCCAAAGAGCACATACCATAAAGTTATTGAATGAGACATTTTTTATCAATAATTTATTTAAAATTTTGATTATTAATAGAGTCTAATGATATCTTGCAATTAACGTATCTATAACAAGATTCACTATTCATAAAATCAAAACCCTTAGAACCTACTCCTTCCTGTCCTTAAGGTGCCTTTCAAAAAGAGTTGATGTTTCAACTATAAGTTATTTGTTTAACAATTTTTTTAAATATTACCCATATTAAATATTTAGACAATTCAATATCATTGCCAAAATAAAATAAAATTTAATAGAGAATAATAATTTTAAGAATATGAGAGAAAACAAAGGTGAAAGTGAAACGAGGTACACACTTTGTGCAGTGTCACCAGCTGGCTCCTATTGTCACCACATTGTGACTATGCGAGCGCCCCCCCCCCCGGGGGTCCTTTAGTAAGGATAAATTTTGTCAATCCAACATGCATTAAATCATTTAACTAATTAACATTCATGTGAATTAGTCAATAAACCTATTTGATAAAAATGTTTCAAGTATTTCTTATTGTACATTTTGTATCTCATAAATTTCTCATAATTATTTTTTCTTTTTCATAATAAATGTCTATTATAATGGATTGTTAAAAAAGAGAAATAATTATGAAAAATAATAGAATACATTTAAAACATTTTTATTAAATAGAGTATAAACAACGTGACATTTATGTAAGTATTTATTATGATTTGGAGTGGAGGGAGTATGATAATGTTGAAATTGATTTGCACATTAAATGTGGGTGAGTGACTATTTGGTACAGAAATGAGAAAACAAACAGTGGAGGCATTTGAATTCAATTAAGGAGGCAGCAAGACAAAAACTTACCCAATGCACAATCTCCAAGTGGTTCTCTCTATGCCTCTTCTTTTAGATTCTCTTCTCCCATTGTGCCCCCGCCTTTTACTTTTCTGCCCTTCCAATTCCCCTTTTAATATATAGAAATATTACAATATTTATGAACTTATATCTTTATTTTCGAAAATATTATTGGAAATAAAGAGCATATAGCATATTAAATACAACCCTGACTTTTAATAAAAGAATGCACAATGAACAATGTTAGGTAGTTGATATTATGCATCTAGATTAATCCCAAAAACTCATAGTGTGCCGCATCATCATTATTTTTTAATAATTAAAAATAAATCAAAACTTTACAGGACTTCTTAAATAAAACTTTGGAGAAGAGCCCTCAATCTTTTGAGTTAAATATTTTTTTTAAAACACGTCCATATTTAATCAGGGTGTTAAGACTTAAGAGAGAAGAAAAATTAATATTGATGTTAGAATTTAGTGTGATTAATAAAAGTAATAGTGATAATCACTTAAATTTTATAATAAATTTAATTATGCATATGAATTGGTGGGAGATATCTTAAATATAGATATTTTAAAATCGTAAAGTAAATTTTACAGCTGTACAATGAGCCTTATTGAATGGGGCTGACTATTTTTCTGCAGTCTACCACTTGCGACCACGCAACACACGCACGGTCTCCAACTCCAGGCTCCAGAGTCTCCTCCGAGCCCCCACCTTTCAAATTATTCTAACTATTTAAATTTCAATTTAAATCATGCTCCGTAATATTTTAAGACTTTTGATTTGTGAAATGAAATTAAAAAAAAAGTAAACTAGTATTAAATTTAAAATATAAAGAGTTAATGTTTTATTTTTAATTTTAATCACTACATTGGGTGACCGACTTATCCATTCAGCAAAGTTTGTACGATGAGATCAACAACTCTTAATTTGTTTCTCTTTTGGCTGTAATAACTCATGATATCATTGTCACACATACATATAATATGGGGGAAAATAAATTTTCTACCACTATTAAATTATTACATAATAAAGTATATGACAGCTGTAGATTATTAATAACCTTTTGTTTTTATTAAATTCTTAAAGGTAATAAAAGATATTAATAATCTGATGGATTAATATTGATATTCTATCATTCTCATTTACAAGTGACTCCTCCAGTACTCTTACAAAATATTCGCTATGATTGTATCATTTACCCTCAAACGTCATGCTTCCGTTAGTATTATAAAAGTAATTTTACATAGATCAAGATAAAATTATTTTATTATATTTTTTTTATAAATATTAAATTATATTGAAAAAGTAACATTTATCATTAATTTAAACAAGTACAAAATAATTTATAGCAATAAAAAAATGCTTCCTCCGATTATATTTATAAATAACATTATATTTCATTGATTTATTTCTTTACATAAACAATAATTTTTCTTTCTTCAAAAATTTAATGCACATTTTTTATTTTTGCTTCTACAATTTCTCACATATAATTTTCGTAAATAATAGTATATTTTTAAAAAAATTATATCTACGATATATTTATTATTTGTAATTTATTTTAAAGGTTAATTCATGCGTTTTGTTACTTCTCTGAAGTACGAAGTGGGCAAAGAAAAGGAAGGCATTAATTAGAGGACACGAAAAGTCATAAAGAAGACAGAATAAGGACAACCTTCCCTTGAATCTCATGACCCCTGACCCTGTGGGTCACCATGCCAGCAATGTGTTATTATACTTGTAAACATTTTTTTTTTCGGAAAAAAAATCAAAAAAAATAAACTTTTTTCCGTATTTCTTAAAAAATTAATCAATATATCCATATAGTTTCATCTAATTTTTAATTATATTCCTAGAATTTTGTATCACGTCATTATAATATTACCTTATTTTAATTTAGATCCATGCAATTTCTTCTTTTTATCATGCAATTATAGTTTTCTATTATTTTTGATAAATCCTTATATTTCCAGTATTCTACAAAAAAAAATGTATTGAATTTTTAAACACGATCCTTAAAAACATGTCTGGGATATAATTTTAACCAAATGGAGTGAGTACACATTACAATTACAATTATTATTAATATTATGATATCACTCGTTTTTTTTCCCTTAACAAGTATATCTTTTTATTAGATACAGTCATGTTTAAGATACTGTTGAGTATTAAATGGAAAGACATCTTTCAATAAAAATTTAAATTTTAATTTATCATATTATTAGTCAATTATGTTATGCTCAACCTTTTTAATATATTTTTATTCATTTGATTCCTCGTTGTTTGACTTCTTGAGTGGGAGTAATGAAGAGTTGATAAAGTGGTCCAAAGTAAAAAATGTTCCCTACTTTTAACTTGAAAATTTTCACCTGCGTACAGACAACCTTGACGGCGAGCAAATACGAAGGCCAACCAATGATATTAATAATAATAATCTTAAAACAGAAAAAATTAAAAGGGATAACTAAGCCCAAAAAAAGGACTTCGAGTTCAATCAGCCTAAACATTTATGACGGTCCAATTACCAACGACAGTTCAAGACGAGGTTTAGCAACAGTCCCTACGATCGAGACTTGTCAAGAGCCTTACACCTGCGACTAGCGTCAGTGACCGTCTATCTAGCGACACAAATGTTTATCCCCTGGTCCGCGACTGCCTCACGACCCCATGAATGTCAGACCAGACCATTGTGATCCACGGATTCAGCACCCACGCTGCCTAGATCTATGAAGTCATACTGCAACTGTTCAACGGTCAGCACATCACGAACTAATCTATTTATTTTGGCTAATCTGTGACAAGAAGAGGGTGGGATTTAATCTGGTCATTAAGAACACTTCTTCTTCATCATCGGATCTCTCTCCCTCAATCACTGCACACTACTCCTGAACGATTTGATAATAAGAATCATCGGCCTAGCCATCTTGGTACCTTCTTTTTTCATCTTTGCATCAGAGACTGTACTGCTATTTTCATCTTATACTGTTGATTTCCTGAACCTCCTTTCAAAAGCATATTTCCCCGAAATTTGCACAAACAACTAGTAGTTGGGAGAAAATAATAATATGATTAATAAAAATGCTTCATGATGGCAGACGCGCCGTAAAATATTTTAAAATACTATATTTAAAAAAATATTTCATAACAGTGAATGTAAACTTTATTAAAGAAGAAGGGTAGAAGAGGAAAAGTGAAGAGAAGAGATGCCACGTGGAAGGGGGAGGGCGGGGGACGAAGTTTGTAACTGTGGATGAGTCGTGAGAGGGACGAAACGACGCACGAGCTTTGAGGGATGTGATGTGAGTGTCGGGAATTATGCTTGGGCCGCCCTCTCTTTCCTTAACTTCCAATGTATTCCTTATTTAAGGTAACTCCTTAAAACACGTTTTTTACGTTTACTGAAACAATTTTATGTGTGTCTCTTATTCAGACTCGGTTTATAATAAAGTTAAAAATGTACACTCACGCTAATTTTATTTTAATAACCTAATTTTATATGTGCATTTCTATGGATTTAGAATGTTAACAAAGTAAAATTAAATTAAATTTTACCAACAAAAAAAAACAAAGTGCCATTAAAAGACTCGAGTAAAAGCACACAGATGATGAATTTATAAATTTAAAGGAAGTATACATACTTGCAAAAATAGTTTTTATTTCAACCAAACTCATTTCGAACTCACATTTCTTGGCCTTTGGGCTAAAATCAAGTGTAGTGATATGATCTTACCCGTTTACTATGCCTAGTTATTTATTTCCATTTTACTCAAAATTTAAATTCAAGTTTATAATTTGAGTAAATTCCATGAGTTTTTCATTGAACTGCTCCTTTTAGTCTTGGATTAGGTCACCTCTAATTCATTATAATAAAGAAATGATAGTCAAATTATTTAAATTATTTTTAAATTAGATTCTTACTTTAAAATGCTAATCTAAAAATTCATAATGTTGATTTATTATATTATAGTACATCTTTCTATATATTATATGTAAAATTTCAATATAAATTACATCTTTTGTTGGTTATGATTTTCACCTCTCCTCAACCTCACATCAAACAAGTTGTATTGTAGAGATGGGGTTTTAATTTGAAAATATAGAAATAACAGCTCATATAAACTGTTTTAAAGTTTAGATTCTTCTACTTTTGCTTTGTGTTCCAAATAACTCCAAATGCAGAGATGTTAAGAATTAAATCCAATCTCATTCCCTTGGGAGCACTTATTCATGAGACAGTTGTTATGGCCAAATCTGTGGATGCTTTTCAAAAAATATATTCTTTGGGAAATTCTAATATTAAAAATTGTCTTCCAAAAGATGCAAATACAGTGGAAGGCTGGAAAAGCATCTCTTGCACAAGAAATAGATTGGGTAAAATACACAAAATCCTTTTCAATTTTACGTTGATCTTTAAAAATTTAAATTAAATTATACTGTATATAATAAAAATTATAAGAACTATAATTTAACAAAAATTATTAACTTTAATAGTGACTTTAACGGCATGAAAGTTGACTGACAAAATATAAAATATTAATGTCTTTAATTTAAACTTTTAAAA
>QFDD01007828.1:0-10127 GCA_006871305.1 Vachellia collinsii | reverse complement strand
TCCTGATTCCAATATTTTGGGATAATTTAGGTAACTAAAATCCCTTCTTTTCAGCAAACTTCCTTCATAAAAGTTGTTCTATATATTTTTATCTTCCTAATGGAAGTAATTTTGGTATGATTAGAGGAAATTTTTAAGGTTAGTATTTTGAGAAGTTTTGAGTTTTGATAATATAAGACTACAGTAATGTAGAGGAATTTTAATAGATAATTTTAAACAGTTTGAAAGTTGGTCACTACAAATATTGGTTTTTTTTCC
Organism: Vachellia collinsii; assembly: GCA_006871305.1. Taxonomy (NCBI): domain Eukaryota; kingdom Viridiplantae; phylum Streptophyta; class Magnoliopsida; order Fabales; family Fabaceae; genus Vachellia; species Vachellia collinsii. Next base: position 9,869 of record QFDD01007828.1, on the reverse strand, counting down.
TGTGAGCTATATAGGTACATGCATATGTATATGCGTATATATATGTGTATTCTGAAAATTTAGAATTGAGTATATACATATGCAAAAATCATTGGAAGCTGTTGTTTATAGAAAAATTAAAGGTGCTAAGTAATTGTTATCAGCAAGGTTATAAAATGTCTATGGGACATTAAAAAGATAATTTTTGTGCATATGGGTATGTACAAATATGTCAAATGGTGGACGTGGCAATATTAAAGAATTTGAGTGAACTTTTAACAGCTCAAATAGTCTTGGTTGACTATGAAATTTGGTATACTCATGAGTTTTAAAATGAGTACTAAGATGCATTATTTGGATAAGTTACAAGTTGCGAACCAATAAGGTTTGGTTCTGAAATATGGAAAATATGAAAAGTTGCTTAACAAGCTGCAACTTTTGAGCATTTATTTAGGAATATTTATAGACTATATTTAGTGAATAGTAATATTCATTGAAAGAATATATAGAGAGTTTCACATAGAAGCTTAAATTATTGTATTTGGAATTTTATGGAATAAGTTATGATTTTTTAAAATTATTGAAAAATAATTTAAAGGTCAAGAAAAGAAAAATCAAATAATTTGAAGGGGTATAAATGAGATTAGGGGAGAAAGAGGAGCTAAATAAAGCTGGATAAGCGTATAATTAACGTAATATTATACGTATATGTCTTAGGATTTGACATTTGCTTGAGCACCCCAAGGAGGACTGGAAAAGGGGATACTAAGGAAGGTAAAGGTAAACAAAGGACTACAGGTAGAAACCCTTTTATCCTATTTTTATGTATTTAATTCTACATGATTGTATGTGTCATGTGATGTGCCGTATATTATTGCCGTATGATGTTGAGATGAATTCTCATTATTGCCGTATGATGTTGAGATGCCGTATGATGTTGAGGTAGGACCTCATGATGTGCACTATTGCTATATATGCCGTATGAACATGTGGTTTACTTTACATGATTGTGAATTTCATATATAACTATATGATAAATTGTGGTTTCTACGGGGATTCCCAAATCTCACCCCCCCTTTCCAACTAAAATACAGCAGAGGCGGGTAGCTCAAAAGGCAAGGAATTGGTGACAAGAGAAGCATAGAATGGAGATGGAAGAATCCCTTTACATATATTTTAATTTAATAAAAAGTTTAATGGTTTATTTTGATATAACACTGAATGACTTAGATGGGTATGTATATATGATTGTATAAATTATGTATACATTAATCCGAGACAGAAGGTAGACATGAGGAGAATGGTTTATGAAGGAAAAGTTGTTTTTTAAGCTGCCAATAAAGAGTAATGAACCCAGGATCAAACCTGACACGTTAGAAAAAAAAAATTAAAGGTTATTATAATAAAAAAAAATTTCAAAATTTTTCAGAAAAGCCCAATATGAGGAAAGTAGGTGAAGGACTGTTTTATAAAAACAGAATTAATACGCTTAGAATAGCTGCGCCTAATAATTAAGAAGTCTAGATTGGGCTGACTTATATAAAGGGGTGTGACACTATGCATGATTTGGAACCTATTGGTAGTTTGTTTGAGTTGATTTGATCTTGTATGGAATTTTTCGCATGAAGTCACTGTTCATGGCTGCTGGTTGACACTGTTCATGCAAGGGAAGGAATGATTTTGTGATGTTTAATGATGGGAAAATGATCAAGCAATGTGATTATGCATGTATGTGAAGGTAGAAGTTGTAGAATCACATTTTTCCCAATTTTTGGAAAAATTTCGTGCTGCAGAGGAAGTGATAGAAGGAGAGTGATTTTGATGATTTTGATGCTTCCAATGGATTTAGAAGGCAAAATTGTGTAGGGTATAAGTGAGAAAATAATTTTGGAAGCGTTAGAATCAATTTTGGCAAAGTTAGAGTTTAAAACCCTAAGTAGTTCAAGAGAAGTTCTAAGAGGTTTTTAAGTGTTTTAATGTGTAGGAGTGTAATTCCAAAGAGTAAAGTTTCGAAGTGCAAGAAGAAAGCCATTAAAGAGCAAGGAAAGTTAAGCAAATAAGGTAGCAAATTCTCTAACTTTTACATTTACATTGTCATTAATTTTTGATTGTGTGATTGCCATGTTAATGCTATATTAAGTGATGTATGAACATGCAAGTTCTTGCTTGATGCTTGATGATGATGATATGCCTTGGCAAAGTGTGAAATTCATGACCTTAAGGTTAGTCATGCATGTTTAAGTCCCATGGCTTGTTATTGTTGCACAATAATAATTATGCATGTTGATGTGATAGTTAGAGATATTTGCTATTGAGATTTCTTGAATCTCATTCTCCCAAAAATTAACCTTCTAGGTCAAGGCTCAAGTAAAGGTAAATCAAGGAGATGAAGACCTAAAGTGAAAGACTTCACTTGAAAATGCCATGATATGCATGCACATGAGTTTAGAAGTTTAAGAATGTTATTTATGCCAAGTGTTGGAATTATTGTAAGATAAACCCCTACACTTCCAGCATGGATAATTATAAGTATTATGTTAAAAATTCTAGTTAGTTATGTTGATTGGAAGCATTCATACCAAGTCTAAAATTTGGAAAGTTGAAGTAGTACAAAGGGTCCAACACCCTTATCAAACAATTAAGTTGAGGTAGCAGTTAAACCAAGAAAACGAAATCCAATTGTTATGATATTTTCCAGAAAAATAGTACTCATGACAATCTTTAAAATGAGTACAAATTTACTGAATTTGGAGTTTTGTATAAAAAGTTATGATGGTCCAAAGTTGGAGGAATAATCTGGAAAAAGAAAAATGACCAAATGAACAGTGATTATTCATGTAATAAACTGTATTAATTGGTCAAGGGATTGATCAAATTGATATTTTTCCCTTGTATGGAACTTAATAAGCTTCATTTAGAGACTTGAACCACTCAATTTTGATTTTTCTAGAATTAGTTATGAATTTCCAAAGTTGGCCAAAATTTCAGAATTTACCAAGTGAACAGTAACTCGTGCAAAGTTTTAAAATTTCACTTGGTTAACTAGCCCTAAGCATTGGAAGGCCTTAGAGTGGTTCATAGTTGGTCTATAATATAAAATGAAGTAAGCTAAGGAAGGTGTTACACCTTATCCCTAGTGAGTCTTTAGAATCCAACTTAATTTATGTGCCCGTTTGGATGAGCAGTAAAAACTACTCTTCCAACGTGATTTACGGTTTATATAATAAATATATGAGATGAGTTTTATCTCGGCTTACAAGAAATGTATTTTTGGAACACCATTTCAAACAAGCACTATATATTTTATTGTTATTATTATTATTTTTTGGTTTTTGCCGGTGTATTATTTGCGCATTTAGGCTGTCATGTGACATGAAGAAATGGTTACTATGACTTCCATTATGAAGAATCGTAATAATTCAGATGAACACATGTTAACACCCCCATTAGACATGCCACACAATTCTATTAAAAGCAAGCATTGCGCCACCAATTTTTTTTGTTTTTTTATTGTTTTTGTTAATTGTAACATATCCTTTTCTTTTTAGTTTTTAGGAAAAAAATGTTATTTAATATTAGGAAACAGGATTGGATGGGAACAATCTTATTTGATCAAATGTTATCTTTGAAATGTCAATAAGTTATTGTTTTTTTTTTTTTTGAATCAGGTGACCATACTGCTATTGTCATCGGTTTGTATTAGTTTATGACCCTTTTGTCGATGTTATTTATTATTATTGCTATTTGTTATTATCATGAACCTTGGATCCTTGAAGGTAAAAACCAAAGAGGAAAAAAGTACAAAAGAAAAGCTAAGAGCATGAAGTCAAACTGAGCATAAATGATTATGTGTTTATTAATTCATTCAATACAAATGAAAGAACCATCCTAATAAATACAAGATTATTCTAAAATAATTTCAATAAATGAAATAATAAATATGGAGATTGGGACAACTAATAATACTGAAATCACTCCAAATCAAATCATGTTAATAATAATTAAATCCCTCAAGCTCAAGCACCTTGAGTTTAATTATTCACTAACATGTAGGAAATGGTGTCTTTGAAATATCAAGGGAATCAATAAATTCATTTTCTTAAAAATTAGTTTACTGTAGAACAATATATATTCAAATTGTCTTTAATGAATTTATTTAGCCATTTCTACACGAACGAGTTCATGGTAGAATTTTTAATGTAAGTAATGAGAGTTAACTCATTAAATATATTATAAATTAATTTTTTTTCCAACTTTATACATTAATTTTTTTTCAATATAATAGATATGGTGAGTCCTATCTTTTTCAACTGCACATATGGAATAGTGGAAGCTCATTTTTAACAGACAACAAAAGTGGTATTTTTCACTTTTGAAGAAGTCACATTTTTTTTTTTGCCAATTGAAGAAGTTGTTGTAGGCAGCACAAAATTATGAAATAATTCAGTGGATCTTTCTAGCTCCTCTATAATGTTGTACTATCCTGTTGACAGCAACACCTGCAAATTAATAATTAATTTGAGTTGCATCTGAGAACACTGTCCTTAAGAGTTATTCCCCGACTACCGGCAAAGCAAGTTGCGGCACTCCCCAGGATTAAAAGGATTCTTTCTGTAAGGATACAGGGACACAGAACTAGCAAAAGGTAATAGAATTCAATAAGGCAGAAGAGAATGCAAGAGGAGGAGGAGAGGAGCACAAAGCTCTCTTATATTAAACCTCTCGCTCTCACTTGAAGCACTTATATAGGCTTCATGCATATGAACATTGGGCAACCCATTAATGACAATAAATTTTCAATTTTGGAATGTTAAAAGCCATGAAGATAATTTAACAGAATCGGTTACATGTTAGCATTTGAAAGTCATCATAATATACTCTTAAAAGCTATTAAAGTAATTGGGAGAAATCTGGCATCGCCTTTTCACTTTTACAATGGCATTTCTAGAAAGTTGTTTTATGCATAAATTAATTTAGGATTTTTCCAAAAATCTTTGGTAAAATGTGCCCAGTTTGTGTTTAACCTATGAACAATAAAGGGGTAGGGAAAATAGCCGGATTTGTCTCCTGTGACTCTTTGTCGTGGCTAAACATACTCCTCCTCTTAACCCATTTACTAATCCAAGATCACATTAGTGTATATTTACTTGGATCCCCACAGTCTCAAGTAATGTGAGACTCTTTGACACACTGACACACAATATTTACAATAGAAATCACATTTAATTATTCATTATAGAGGTAAAATTGATAAATAAATATTATTACTTTTCATATGACTTATATCGTGGGCTATGAAGTTTTTTTAGAAGTGATTTAAATTATAGAACAGAGACGGAGCATGTGCATTGAATTGTTCAGATGTAAAATCATGGAATGAAGAAAAATAAAAGGAAATAAGAGAACAAATTCATAGTTCTTCTCGATGTATGTATTACATATAAAAATGTAAATATTAGAAATTTAAAGATTGAAATTTATATATTTGAAATTTTTTATTGAACATATGCATACCATAACTACTCAGAATTCCTGACGCATTGGAATCCATTCACACTCAATATAAGGAAAGGGTTAAAATTAAAAGTGGATACATTGAATAATTGAAATTTTAAATTGGTTACCCTTATTACAAAGCTATCCTTAAAAAACCAAACTCTAAAATTACCCTATCTCTTGCCATCTCTCTCACATCGTGCATATAATTACTCTCTCTCTCTCTCTCTCTCTCTCTCTCTCTCTCACACACACACACACACACTATAGAATGTTGCTTTGGGTCATTGGATTCTTTGTCAATTTCTTTTGAAGTAGATTTCGTAAGAAAATTGTTTAGTTAGATTTCATTGTTTCAAAATACATTGAATGTGCTTTTTCCTAAATAAAATTAAGTATGTAAGTACATAAATTGTTGAAATGTAAAAGAATGGAGTAAGGCAACATAAAAAGGAAATAAAAAAAAGAGTATTGTGGTTCTTTTCAATATATAAGAGAAAATAAAAAGGAATATAATTATTATATTCCTAACTATTTAAATTTATATATATTTAAAAAATGGACAGTTGAGTGAATGTTTAAAGGGCCCGTGCATCATATTGAGGTCAAATCATTGTTAAACTTGTAATAATTAAAATAAGGGGAATTACTATATGGTCTCAAATAAAAGAATTAATATGTTGATAAAAAAAAATAAGAGAATTAATATCAGTAAGGTCCTCAAAGGTTGTTAATGATAGTTATTTCAGTTGTCAATAGGACCTTGCTGATATCAATTATTTTACTTGGGACCCTACAATAATTTCTCCTTAAAATAACATAATTTAATTGAAATGTGTAAAAATATTTATATTTTATTATGAAAGAATCATTCAATGTTATTTAACACAAACAAAGAGCGTGTTTGGCTAAAAAAAAATACTTTTACATTTTTTATACAAATTTACTCTAACACATTTGCTTGATTTTTTTCAAATCTAATTTGACAATCAGTTTTATTTTCCCCATTATTTTTATTTTCCTTTTCCCCTTTTATTCGCTTCTGCCTTGCCTTGGTTTGCGTTTTGCACATTGATTGCTTGTTAGACCACCATTACATCACATACTTTGAATTTTTCGTTTTTCTCTTCATTTTTAAAATTTCTCTCTTTCCAGCTCTCTCTCTCTCTCTCTTCATTTGTTGACTTTTAGGCTTCTCCTCTGTCCTTAGATTTTCATACTCATTCCGAAGTGAAATTTTTCCGATGGCAACTTTCCATTCTCATCTCAAGACTCAAATTGTTCTGAACTTTTTCGTCCAAAATCAAGTCCTCTTTGCTTGAATGGAAGGACACAAGTCGACTGAAAGGTGGAAAAAAAGGTTTGAAGTTTTCCAGATGCTTGCTTATGTATTCTTTTCTTTCTTCAGTAATTTCTTCACACCATCTCTCCCCTTCTCCAATTTTTCAGATATGTTGAAAGATGAGAAATATGACTCAAGCAACCGGCCCCAGCCAGCGAGTTATTTACACCTGGTTTACAGCGGGTTAGTCCAAGTCACACTGGGTTGGTCCTGTCCTGGTTCAAGCGGGCGAACCAGACCAGAAAATTGGCCAGTTGGCTGGTTTGCAGCCTAAACTAGCAGGTCCAGTTCATTTTTTTTGAACATTGAAAATTACCCTCTCTCACGCCAGGCATGTTTCTTTGAGGCCTAACTAATTACCCCATAATTACTACCTCTCTCACTCATGCCAGATATGCTACTTTGCGGCCTAACCCTATAATTGCTCTCTTTCACTGGCACCAAGCGCGCTGCTTTGAGGACTAACCCTAAAATTACTCGCTCTAAGCACGTCGCTCAGGATATTTTTTTCATTAGTCATTGATCAATTGCTATAGATAGAACATTGAATCAATTTTATGGCTTGTGGCTCTTGACAAATCTCTTCCCACTCTTTGATACATGAGAAATTCTAAGGGGTGTGTTTTTCTTTTGTGTTGCTTTGTGTCTGGATGGTGATTCCAGTGGAAGGATCTATGATCTCTTAGGCTAATTAATTGATGGTGAATCATTCAGATCTTGGATTACAAAGAAGGTATATTTGAATCAAATCACAACTTCAATTTTATTTAGATGTGGTATGGAATATTTTCTGGCTGGTGAGTTGGTGGTGCGATTTGATTCTAGAAGCTAGTGATTAAGTCTTCATGATGGTGATGTTTAGGATCTAGAAGAATCAACATTATGGTGGTGTCATTTCACATTTTCCTTTGATTTTTAAGGGTCCTATTTTGTTTTTGGTGTTTGGTTTTTTTTATTCCATTGGTTTGGGTTTTTGCTAGTTTAGTCTTGAATCTTTATGTTTGGTTTGTGTTTTGCTTTATATTCTATTTGGTTTGATTTAACAACAATGAATTTATTGTGTTGCTAATGTTCTTTCTTTTGTGTAGTTAACCATGGAGATAGGTAAAGTTGACGACAATTATGAAGATCTAGAGGATAAACATATCATTGAGTATTATAGCATGTTGATTTTTTTAATCAAATCAAGGATATACCAAAGGTATATTAGTAAGTGTTTTTCTTAGTAATATGCTTTAGCAAGAATCTTAGTTTTTTTTTTTTGGAAAAAAAAAAGAATCAGTTTTTTTCTGGAAGTGTTTGTTATCAGATTCTTTAATAAAAGTGCTAACAAAATTAATATTTTTTACAGTTAAATGGCTGGTCTTCCAAAACTTTTTTCACATGTACCACAAAAACTATTTCTTCACTTGTCCAACTTCATCCCTTATCGTTTCAGTTAGTTCATTTGTTAATTGAATATGATTAAATTTTTTTCATTGGCCGTGAAATCTATCACTATTGAAAAGACTAGAAACAGGTCAAATTTTGGAAAACAACTGAAACTATATGGAATTTGAATAGAATTTACTTTTGACAGTTAAACAGTTCTAGCTTGCAAGCAAGTCTCACTGATAAAGCAGTGGTGGAGCTGGAATCACGTGACAGAAGCCACACTTTGGGGTTCCTTGCTGTGGAAAATTTGGCCATTGATTCGGTGTGAGGGCACGCACTCTAATAAGAGCCTCATCAAAGATGTGCAAAAGTCACCATTGTAATGTACCAAGCATTCGCACGCACATACATCTACGCTTGGAGAAGGTCGGAGGGATGGAGACAATGATGGAGCAACTACATATCAATGAAGTTTGATATTTACCCATCAAATCAACGATATACCAAAAAGGTACGTGTGTTGATAAGTATATTTTCAATTCTACATCTATTTGGATATATTTTTTTTTTACTCTCATTTCAGCACAAACACACACATTCTTCAAATAAATTGAACCAACATAACTTATTATACTTATATGCAAATAGCTCTTATAAATGTATTACTTGAGAAATGTAGGCGTAGATATTGCAGATAGATCAACTACGAAATTGAACACGTATGCACCGTACAGATTGTTGTATCATTGATTAAGGCTTCTATTGTGTAATTAAGGGGTTTAATTAATCATGTTCTTTTTTTGTAAGATAAAGGGGATCAATTAGTGTGGATAAATAGGAAAATAAAATCTGGACGGTTATGCATTAGTCATGATAAATATTGTCAAAAACCTATAAGCTATAATACGAAAATCATTAGTTTTTCCTTGAATTCCATTTCAGGACCTGGACGAGAAAGATGTTAGAATTAAAGTTAGGGGTGGTTATGGAAAAGGAGGAGAAAACCTTACTGCAGAAATTGAAATCCAGGGGGAAACGAAATCGAGGGACAAATGATACAGATTCCACCACCAATTCTTGGCGGGAGAAGCAGCGGAAAAGGGGGAAAATGTGTGGAAAGATCAAAAGCTGAGTTTCAGTAAACAACCTGATCTCCGGTTCGAATCCAGATTTGGTCATGAGAAGAAAAAAAAGACCGTAAGAAGAATTGGAGATATAAGAGCAAGTGGGTGAGCTGGAAAACAATTCAAACAGATTCATAACAGAATTATCCTCTCTCTCTGTTGCGTCCAGATCCGAACTTCTTTTTCTTCTTCCCTGAGCTGGATCCTGCACCTTTTACATCAAACCTCCATGGCTTCCACAGTGAGATCTGCATAGAACCGACAATGAGCAGCTGAACTGATTGTGTCTACTTAGAGATGAGCTACACTTGAGCTTGTTACACCATGAAGGGAGCTTCTTCTTCCTCTGGCTTAGCTTAGGATTTTGATTTATAGCGTACGAGTTCCTGGCTGTGTATTAAATCCATGTTTTGCATGTTAATTCTGGCTGAAACAGTGGCTGCACATTGAGAGTATATGTTAGCATTCCATTTGTAGATCCTGTCGAGACTATTTCCTTTTGTTATGAATTGAGTTTAATTCCTGAATCTGAAATGAGTTGACCTGCTAAGTTT
>QFDD01007827.1:0-11531 GCA_006871305.1 Vachellia collinsii | reverse complement strand
TTATACCATTTTTAAAAGATTATGTTTTCAGATTATGTCTTCTTTTATACCCGTCACTCATTTTTAGTAAAGAAACTCCCTTGATAAAATTAGGGAGAATTATTGTAAAGTTCCGTGCAAAAGAATTAATATAAAAAAGGTCCCAAAAAGTTGTCAATGCAAGTAATTTGAGTTGTCAATGGTAGCTGTTTGAGTTGTCAATGAGACCTTTTTGATATTAATTCTCTTGCATGAGACTTTATAGTAATTCCCCCATAAAATTGTACCTTTAACCCTTCTAATAAATATCAACCTGGTTCCAAAATAGAACAATAGGCCCATTAATTTAATCACAATGCTTGGTGGAAGAATTTTAGCGTCCTTAGTGATACTGCCCAGCTCGTTTTAAATTAATCTGTACTCTTGATAAATCTTCTCCTTAAAGTGATGTAGGTCCAAAATAGCACACAAAAAAAGTTATTTACGAGTAATTCATATTTATTTTTAATTCTAATAGCAAGTTGAAGTGGTGTCCTGTGAGATATTAGATTGATCTGAATGGCGACAATAAAAGGTCGTCTAGGCCGAATCCATTTTTGCGTAGAACAGTTCAATCAGTTTTTTAGTTTTGAAGTAAGATTTGGTTAATGACTTAATGCAACAGTAAAGACAGCTCCTTTAATTTATGCTTGTTTTTTTTTGGTCAATCCTTTAATTTATGCTTAGGGAAAAAAATGCTCACATTGAATCAAGAGGCTTGTTTACGTCATCGCTTGAAAAACACGTTTATGTAAATTAAGATAAAACTTATCTCATGTGTTTACTTTGTAAACTGTAAATCACGTTCGAAAAGTAATTTATACCGTTAATCCAAATAAACATTTTAATGAAATATAATCGAATTTTAGATAAATCAGATTATATTCTCGTAGCAAAAGGGAATATCAGGTATGATCTACACAATTATATATTTAAAAAAAAATCGCTTTTGCTTTACCAGCATTTAAAAACATCCTCGGACTCTAAATATTGACGAGAAATGATATAAAAACATAATAAGTGCGTTAAGAATATTTCATTGGTTAGATAATCCCAATCATCAATGGTGAATTAAAAAAGTACCTCCAACTCCTCTTATGTGGAATGCCTGGGGACGCTCCATTGCCTGCAGCCACTGGAGAGCCACGTTGCCTGTTTTTGCCATGGGACCCTAATTCTCTGAAGCAACAGCCTACACCACAGCGTCGTAAGGAAGAGGGGGCAAAAAAGTACATAGCATTAGGAATCTATATTATGCCCAAATTAACTTCGGTTATAAGAGTTAAATTTTAAGAAAAGAAGAGATTTCAAGAGTTGAATGATAATTTTAAAATGAAAATAAAATATCATATTTTGGTCGTTCGATTTTTAATCTGAAGTGTATCCAACTTTAAGTATTACGCTAAGGATTTGGTATTAAAACTAGATAACTAATTTGTAGCTATTTAAAAAATTAAATTATGTTAATTATTTGTAATACATATGGGTTAATTTTTTTAAAATACTCTTTTTTATCATGCACATTGGAAGGAACTTCCGTTGATATGTAGATCTGTAAAAATGTTTTCAGGAAACAATTATAAATTTAAAAGATAAAATAAAATGGTTCTAAAGCAAAATCTGGGCAAGAGGTAATATTATATGCCATGCACCATTCAGTAACTACAGTGTGTCTTAACAAGAATACCAAATGTAAGCAAGATAAGTTCAAAACCGAAGGGGGAAAAAAGCAGTGCAATTTAGTCTAAATATTAATGGGAGAGAATATTTATGCATTAAAAATTGTAAATGCATTAACTAGGTTTGATTTTTTCCCCCAATTAAGGATCATACCTCCAATGATCAAGAAGCTGATGGAACGTTCTAGACTTCATCACATGGAGGGTAGCTCAAGTCCTTTAAAGCTCTAAGTTAGGCTGCAACCATTATAAACCTCAGATTCAAAAGTGTATCACATTCTGGTCCATAAGAGAGCCACGTCTCTTGCTTTTGGCCATGTATGGACAAGCTTACCCACGTGAACCAATGAACTTTAGGACCCCAATTCTTCATGACGTGGAGCCAAAATATCCACCACAATACTTGCATCTTCTTTTCTATATAAAGCACACTCACATCCACCTTCATCTATAGATTGATCACAGGAAGCTAAGGTAGCTCCATAGTAATATCAAGGTGATATTAACTCAGAAGTTTTCATTCCCAGGTTTAGATATGGCTGCCTCATATGCTATGCAATCTATCTTGGCGAGCCCTGTGACTCGCATTTCACACAGGTCCAGGGTGAATCACCAGCTTGGCTTTCCAGCAACATTTTTGCCAACCCTGCGCAGAAATGTTTGCCTAAGAGTTCGATCCATGGCTGAGGTAATTTGTTTGCATCAATTCTTATGACTTCATGGACTTAAATACACTTGTGTGATGCAAGACACAGCTTAAATAGTGATAATCTAGTGTGATAATATTGTGGTTGATGTGACTATATTTAAGTACATCACTTGTGAAATTGGGTTCTATGATATTGACTGTTTCTGTATAATTGCAGGAAGAGATGAAAGATGAGGTACCCAGCCCAGTTGCACCACCAAAATCAGAGCCACAGCCAGTTTCTACTCCTTCACCCAAGAAGGTAAGCCACTCTTCATTAGGATTGCGAAACTGTAATTTACCGACCCGAAATCATCCATTCATATCGATGTTGATTCTAGAGATTCATTGAAATCACCAGTAAATTTTGTTTATTATGAGTTCATAGAACGACAAATCTGGATACTATCAAATCGATACTAACGCAAGAGGCGAAAGAGAAATTAATCCGATGTATCTAAACGAAATGAAAATCATTATTATAGTTATCACATCCTGAATAACCGCAAACAGTCATTTTAACTGTTGAAATTAGGATATGATATAACCAGATTGATGCTAACTCATCACCGTGAACAGAAGCAGGTGAGCACGAAATTCTCGGACATATTCGCGTTCAGTGGACCGGCACCGGAGAGGATTAACGGGAGATTGGCGATGATAGGGTTTGTGGCGGCGATGGCGATGGAGGTAGCGAAAGGGCAAGACGTGTTGTCGCAGATCTCCGACGGAGGCATTCCATGGTTCTTGGGGACAAGCATCGTCCTATCACTCGCATCGGTGATTCCATTGTTCAAAGGAGTGAGCGTGGAATCGAAGTCTCAATCATTCATGTCTTCTGATGCAGAGCTCTGGAATGGAAGATTTGCGATGCTGGGATTAGTCGCTCTGGCTTTCACCGAGTATTTGAAAGGAGGAACACTTGTGTGATTTCACTGCTTGCTTTTGCTTTGTAATTATTATTATTAGTTATTAAATCAAATGTTGAAGATGTGATAATTTTCTTAGAGCATGGTCGTTTGCCTATTTGCTCAACAAAAATGAAGTAAAAGGTTTGCTGTTCAAAGTGCAATTAAATTAAGTTGTAAATAAACTAAAGTATATAATTTTCACCTTAAACAAAATTATATAGGTACATCAATTTTTGTATATTAAGATAGAAATTATTTACAAGCGAAACAACAGAAGGATTGGTTCTTAAAATTTATGAAAATGAATAAAAATGTAATACTTGGGAATGGAATGAGAAAGACAAAATCATTTATTTGATAAAATATCTACAAACCATGAAATAAAATTATAAGTTGCTTATAATAAATAAAAAATGTGAAATAAACTTAATTCTATCAAAACATACTAATCCAAAATGTAGCAAATCTAATATAATAATAAAGTGTCAAATATGTTGTAATCCAAATATAATGTACATTGCTATGTAATGATGTATAGCTAATTTGCTGTCAATATTACATTGTATTACATTAATAATGCAACTAAATATTATAATTAATCGAATGCATCGAAATTGTATATAATTTCCTTTTTATGTAGTGAATCCTAATGGTTCATAAAATGCCGTTCCTATCTCAAATCATACAATAGTATTAAATCACTGTTCATATCTCCAATTATACAATTTTATTAAATCACTGTTTACTTTCCCAGCTAAATTTGGTGATTCGACAGTTAGTTGAGTTATTGAATTTGCTTATAAATATAATTTCTTAATGCACTTTATTTCCCATGTGTTGTATTATGTACAATGGTTTCTCCTAAGAATCCCATTGATTACCTACAATAAAATGTTTTTATCCAATAGTAGGGAACAGTAAATAAAATCAACTCTTACAAATAACTACTATAACTAATTTTTTTAAACTCAAATTAATTATGTAACTTTGATATTAAGGATTAGAAGTAGTTATTACAGACAAAAATTAAGAGATAAAAATAAAGTGATAGCATATTTTATTAATACTATGTGATATTGGATGTTGGAACAGCAAAAATGAAGACATTGAAATATATGCTGGATCATTAGAAAAAATTAGTAAAGAATAGAAAAGATGAAGTCACATGAAGATTTGATTATTTAAAGTGTCCATACAACCCCAACTGACAGAATAAAGGTTGTTATTGCATATAAACATGCATGGCTATTTTATTATATAAAGTTTGCCAATCTAAAGTGTCTTATTATTCAGCCCTCACAAGGTTACAAACTTGCAAGATAGACTAGGCAAATGATATGGATTATACTTATGTCAGGTTTTTTATATCAATTATATAATATTCTTCAATCATATGTAATCATCTATCTTATTTGTAATATATTATCACTCAACTGTAAATTCATATAAAAAATAAGACATATAACTATATACGATTAGAGAATTTAACAAAATGAATATAAAAAATTTAACATAAATTTTCTCCAAAGTTTAATTGTTCATTTTGATACTTCAAAATTTATTTTCATTTAAGAAAAAGGAAAATTAAGGAAAAATCTTCATTGAAAAATTAATAAGAAAATAAAACCTATTGAATTGCATATATGAGAATTCAATTATACATAATGTGAAACTTAATTGCACATGAGTGAGAAGCCCTATTTTATAATTAACTTTTCAATAAGAGACTTTTCTCCAATTCTCCCTTAAGAAATATAACAAAAATACAACAAAATTTAAACATTACAGACCCCAGAGCCAGTTAAAAAAAGAAATTGCACGCGCAAGGATCCAAATTAAAACACTAATTTGCAAACCATTCGGCTGATCACCATGCACGTGAGGCGCTGCATCTACCCCTCTACTTTTTTTTTTTTGTTTTTTTTTTAAATAAGCACAACGACAGGACGAAGACATTCCTGAATTTCTAATAAAAAAAAATGACACTTTAGATATGACTGCAAGACATCAGATATGCATCACTTATTTATTACATGTATATCTCGTTTTTACTAATAATGAAATGAACCTCTACACTCACAGATTTATGAACAGCAAAGAATGAGAACATCACCACCACGATTTCCCAACCACCACTATTTATGTACAGATACATATTCGCCAACAAAAACTAAGACATAATTTTATGCCAAGCTGGCTATGGCTCAACCTCATTTGTTGCGCTCTCAACATCTCCATTTGCAACTGTGCTTACCTCCACTCCGTCCTCATGTTCCTGAAACAAGTCAATTTTGCCATTGCAGCACAATCATCAAATCTCGTTATGAACTCAACTCAAATCAATCAATACCATGCCATATATAGGAAATATGATCCTTGTATCATGTATGTAAAATACAAGATACTCCCTCTAGTCCTAAAATATAAGAGCTTTCCTTTTGAGCTTATTTTGGTACTAGATATAATATCTTAATCCTTTTTGTTTATCACATTTATAATTTTTTCCAAAGTTTATTATGGATGCTCTCATCAAGGGATGGTTCCAGTGCATATGATTAAAGAAGGTATTTTTAAAAAACTAACACATATTTGTTACAAACAACTAACTTAACTAATTTCCTTAATATTTATAAATTAGATATCCAACTCTTGTATTAAAAACTGAAGTATACACAACAGTGGAAGGGCGTATAGAGTATACTTGTTCTCTTTATCGCCCATCCTAATTTTTTTCTCAATAACCAGATCAAATGCTAAAACCATGTAAAAATTCTAAAGAGAGAAGCCATTGAACATTCAGTAGATGAGTAACGATGTAACATAGGAAATGCGCGTGACATGTATATCTAATAGAAATTTGGACACGTACTTCCGCAGGAAGATCAACTGGGAACAAATTTATGGCTGCTGCGTTGAATGTGAATCCACTGAAGACACAATTAATTGTTCGCATCAGTTACATGTGTGCATAAAAAGGAGAAAAAAAAACTTAGGTAGGAAGGAAATGGAAAAACTTATAATCAACATTCAACAACATAATCCCTTTGAGTATCTAAATCCCTCAATGGAGGATAACGTGAGCCCCTCATGAAGATTATCCAAGTCTGGTGCTATAATAATTAACCAACAACTTGAGCTTAGAAGCAGAATAGAAAGTTAGGTTTCCATGTAAGCGTATAAATTCAATTAGACCAACAAGTTTCAAACTACAGGAGAAGTAAACAAATTCAACAGGTCTTGAGAGTATGTGGACAAGAATTGGAAGAAGTCATACCATCGAGATAAGACTAGCTGCCAGACATATGGAATAAAAAATTCCTCTGGATGACTCTCTTGTTCATATGTGAAGCGCAGTTGAGTAAACATCTGTTAAACATAAAGGATATACTTCATGTAAACCGTGGAAGTAATGCTCCTGATGACGATTATCATTACATGTAAGCTACAAATTAGACAAATTTTCTTTTTCATTGTACCTTCATCCCCTCGCCACGCCAAGATCGACAATTGACAATTATCACCTGAAGCACTTCATCAACTGACCAGTCACCATCCCCTCTTTGAGCATCCATACGACTATTGAAAAAATCTAACACCTGCAATTATTATCTTGGTTATATTATTCAAACACCGAAACCATGATGTACTTAGCAAAGCTAAGCCTTACAAGTGCAACAGGAGAAAAGTGAATCTTCCTTCCAGTAAGAGTTTCAAGCTTTTGAAAAGGAGGTAGGTATCATGAAGATTTAAGAAAATACATGAAACATACAGTATAAATGTTATCAAGCAGCTCGTTGAAGCGTGGATGATTCTTAAATGGCTGAAAAACTTCCTGCCTGTGCATTATTGCATATACTACCTGCCCCATTCAGATATGAAAGAAGTATCTACATGTAAATGTCATAGACTAAAGAAACCAAATCCAAATAGATGGGATAAAATCTACAAATCGATCAAATCATACCTCAGGATTCCGAGGCAGTGCATAACTCAGGATAGCATTTATAATTTCAAGTACAAGCCTCAAGAAGTCAGTATAAATTTGCAATTCGGTTGACTGCATAGAAGGACAAAATGATTTTAGCAAGAGGAATATTAAGTTTATAATAGGTGGAACCGCAAAAAGCACGAAGACCAAATCACGTACCACATCTTCTATGAGGCCATTTCCTTCAGCTGAGTTGCCATTTCCGATATGAAGTTTATTATGTCTGAGATCTGCCAATTTGTTATACCTAATGAGAAGGCAATGATACGATCACAGTTATGCCAGAAAAAATAGAAGGTAATCTTGAATATATAAATATAAATATGGAGATAGTGCAGTATAAAGGACAAGAAAGAGAAGTGTCGACATACTTGCGTGATAGCATATCAAAAAGTCCAACTAGTCTCTGCGATGCATATGCACTCACACGGTGAACATGAGGCGCCATGTTTGCCAAAGTTGCTAAACACGTTGTATGTAGATAAACATCCTATCATAATTTAAGGCACAGATAGATAATGTAAAGAACGGACCAACAAGTTTTCTAAGACTGAAAGCATCAATACATGCCAATTGGTACATTGTGCAAGTAATTACTATTTTCAATAATATGACCATCTAATTACCATCCACTAATGAAATTAGTTGGCAGAGGGATGCGTATTCAAAACTAAACTATACATTTCATAGATTTTATTGTTTTGCCCATTGGCTAGCAAAAGTGGCTACCTAATTTTAAAAAATCAATGTCTAATTTGAGAAACATTGCAGTTCTTTTTGTTTTTGGGACTCAAGAAATGTAGTTGTTCTTTATCAATATTGCTAACATATGTATAACCAAGAAAATATTGCTAAAATATAGCATGTGAAGATAAGTGCTAAGTTTATAAAGACAAGTGAAGGTCAAAAACAACTATGAGATGCATTTTAGCATCAGAAGCCAATCCAATTATGAGCTTTTTGAGAAGGAATACCTTTAGTTGAAAATTGAGCCAGATTCACAACAAAAAAGTTTCATATCAATAAAATCCATCACAATCAATAGCATTAAACTTCAAAATTACATCTGCCCAAAAGAAACTTCAAAACTGTTTAGTCAACAAATGCTAAATAATCAAAAGATCAGTATACACATCCCATGAGGTTTGAATTATACAATTATTCAGCAGGAAAAGTCAGTTTGAATAAACAGGAGCAAGTGAATTGATAGCTCAACTAGGTTTAGGACTCACCCGTAATTTAGACAAATTATATTGTACGGTCCTGATAAGAATTATAACCATGAGAGAACCAAGAGATGTCTGATGGAGGAGACGTTCTTTATACCAAGGAACACCAGGCAATATCTGTTCATGTATATGCCGCATTAGCCTAATCCTTGAATTTTTAAGATAGAGCCCATTGCCAATACACAGAATTTTCTTACCAGTTTATGAATGCTTGCATTAAAAGAAGAATCCTGACTGAGTATGAGAAGTATGATCAGCAACATGTAAATTTGATTTGCTGTCCTACGTGAAGCATTGTATAACGCTTCCAGAATGGGCATCAACTGTTGGTTTCAGAAATAAGCAGTTACTGATATAATAGTAAAGAAAGACATGTCTCTGAATTAAAGAGAATTAACCAAATTTGCTCTGAAAATTCTTCCACTGACTTCTACGTGAATTATATTTATTCCAAATTTTTTCTTAGTAGAGTTAAGTTATGACATCATACCAATGTATCCAGATCAGTCCGCACCAGGACATACTCTAGAAAGGCAGAATTCCCCTGCAACAATGAGTAAAGCAATAGTACTGCAGTCTCATCAGCCAAGCACCTGCAGAGGAATAACCAGTTATAAAAATATAGTAAGCAGAGCATAGAAGTCAGCGGAAGAATTTCAATACATATTTTGGAGTATAATTCATAAAAGACAATAGGAAAGAGATCCAGATTTAGCAAGTTAATTGGTTCAAGATGCACACAAGAGTCAACTACTTACATGCCAAGGGTATCAAATAATGAAGCAAAAGGCAACTTTACATGTGGACCACTGGTAGCATTACCCTCAACGTCTACACGATCCACTGCAAACAAAGCAGCGATCAAAATTGCTAGTCTTCACAATCAACAAAAAAAATATTAGTAGAAATAATAGATATATTACATTGAAAATCAGTTGCGTGTTCCAAGGCCTTGCAGTAAGGGTTGTCAGAAAAATAAGTTGTTTCTTTCTGTAAAGCATCTGAGACAGCAATTTTGTCATTCTCATTGGCACCAAAGTCCTTGCTCAAAACACATTTGTGATAATGAATGAGAACAAGAAGGACATGGAGACTGCTATCTGCTAAAGGACTTCTTGATTCCCCAGTGCTTGAACTGATCAAATAACTGAATGGCAATAAAACGAAATTTGCTGCAGGGGAAAGAAAAGACAAAATCACAAAAGACTCAATTACTCTCCATTTTCTAAACTAGAATCTTGTAGCAATAAGACAATTAATGTTTAGTCACTATACCAGCTGCAGAACCAACTCTCTGTAAAACACCCCTCTCACTTCCTTCATTAAAGATGGAATAAGATGCCCTACTAAAAGGGATATTGGGCCGGGTTATATAATTAAGTAGTAGTCTGCGCACAAAAGAACTAACGAGAGAGGTATCCTGCAAAAATAACAATACATGAACAGCAAATTTGCTATCTGCAAAGATGAAGTAATTCATCAACTCAAGTTTCATGCTGCAATTTCATCAACTCACCTGAGCCATTGCTGCATCAAGAAATGGGTTCGCATCATTCGGTCTTGGAGATGGCCCGCAGAGAAGCTGACTTGACATTGCAATAAGCATGAAATTAAGCAGCTCCAGATGCAAGAGATATGTGTTGGGACTAAAGTAGAAAAGGATAACATTAGGAAAAGTAATGATGCAGAGACTCAAAAAAAAAAAAAAAAAGCTCCAGCTACTAAATACCTCACATCTACTGATGTTATAAAGGTAAGCACATTCCGCATGACAAGACTTTCAATGGTTTGATCTGCATTAAGATTAAAGTTATATACATTACATAAATATATATGAAGTATGCCGGAACACATACAATGGAGCTACAGAAAATTTCATAAGAAAGCCATTCCAATAAAAACAGATCACTGAAGTTAACTGTGTCCCAATATGCTCTTCTAAAGTACTAGGAAAAGATAATCTTATAAAGTTGTATTGACATAACAATGAACGTTACATACCTCCCAAAATATCCTTTGGTATTGATTCATTTTCATCTAGCAACAGATGTAACTCCAGATCATCACCTTGGACATTTTCAATCAAGTGCTTCAAAAATATTGAAGTGATGTAAACTGCATTAACAGCCTTTTCATAAACCACTGGTGGTACACCAGATGCTGACATGGATTTTTGCAAGTAACATGCTAGATGGAACAAAATTTTTGAAAGATGCTTGGTGCGAGGATTGTTTTTCGCTGCAAGAAAGATGCAAGGAAACAAGCAAAAGAGTCAAATATTATAGTGACGGAGTGAACAGGAACAAATCTATTTGACTACAAGTGGTCTGGAATAATGTTAATGATGTGAGAAAAAAATGTGCTCTCTTTAACACCATAATTAGCATTTCACCTAAAACTTTTGGAGTCTAAAATTATATAAGCACTTCGATCCAGCACGTTAGGGGCAGAAAAGAAGAACGTTCTTATCCAATGTATTAATTCGTGAGTGTATTCAATTTTTTGAACTAAAAAATTCAACAGATAAATCACAAAAGCATGCTAAACTCCTTGATATTATCACTTTTGGGAAAAAAATTATTCTCTGATGTATACACTCCTACTAATTGCATTAGACCATGGTTCCTATACAATGGAATTAGCCACGAATTGAGAACGATAGCAGGCAATTGAAGCTTCCCCTTAAAACCATTATCATCGTAGTTAATGATTATGAGAAGCAAATACAATATCACTCACCCAGCAGCTCGCAGGCTTGGTGAACACGGTCCGTGGGCCATCTAAGATCGAAAGGAAGCTCGAGCAATTTCTGCCAGAACTCGGAGGAAAGGGGGAAAGACTCGCCACCGACGAAGGTTCCGATAAGATACTCCGCCGTGTCCTGTGAGAATGCACCGCTCTTGCGCGGAGTTGACGGTACCGACCCCATATGTTGAACGGGTTTGACGTGCTTGACTCGGAGCCTTGGTGGTTTGTTGGGTCGTCGACTCTGATCTAAGCAATACAGTAAGCGATCCT
>QFDD01007825.1:0-13176 GCA_006871305.1 Vachellia collinsii | reverse complement strand
TTTAGCATGTAGACTTGGAAGATTTAAAAACCTTAGATGGCTGTTGACACACTGATCCAGAAAACTGCAGTAAAACATAAGACAAGAATCAAAACCCACTAGCATATAATAGACCCTTCTATTCAAAAGAAATCAACTTCCAATATAAGTTTATATTATGCAGAAAGTTGGTGCATACTAAGAAAAGGGAAGAAAAACATAAATAAACTGATTGGGACCAAAGAGAAAGCGAAGCACTAATGAACAGTGAGGCGTAGGGAGAGAAGGTAAAACAAGAAACTAGATCTGTCGATAAAGAGGAAGGTCATGTAAATGAATAAGAGAAGACAGGTGGAGGAGAATATAGGTGAATGGGGGACCAGACATGGCTGAAGGCAGCGCCGGTGACTTGAGGCAGAGATAAGAGAGCGATGAAGACGACGTTGAGCGAAATCCGTGGACGACTTGAGGAGAGGAGTGCGCGAATCCGTGGACCGGTATTCTTCACTCTTCACCCTCCGACGCCGTCTTCACTCCCGCCTCCAGGCTCCACCGCTCCAGCCTGCGAATCTCTCTCTTTCTTTCTCGAGGCCAACCAGCAAACCTGCGGGTTAAACCAATCGAACCCGCCCAGCAAGCCATAACCCGACTCTGCAAGGCGGGCTGGGCCAAGTTCATCACAAAACGACGTCATCCGAGTTGAGAAATAATTCTCAAATGGAAACACCAATCCCGATTTTTTTACATATATACTGTGAACATTAAAAAAAATTTAGGGTATGTTTGGGATCAACTTTTGAAATGTGATTTCACACAATCTGATGTAAGTATGTAAGAGAGTTTTATTTCGACTTATGTAAAAGTGCTTTTCAAAAGTGGTTGTCAAACATAGACTTACCTATATACTACACATAAAAAACTATTTCCTAATATACTACTCTTTATCATAGCGTGAATGAGTTTTAGTGGGCCTCCACTGACAATTTTAAATTCATTCTGAACGAATTCAAAGAATATTATTCTTCTTTTAAAAAAATAGTTGGAGCTCATTTACAGTTAAAAGAGTTCCAACTTATTCCCATTCCCCCCCAACGCCCCCTCCCCTAAAAAAAATTTATCTTTTTTATTTTTTTTTAAATCCTAATACAGACTCTAAAAAAATTATAGCTGAACTATAATAGTAATGCCTATCCAACTTGTGGTGGGAAAATAAATTTTATACCATATTAATTGATTGATTGATTACATATAATTCATAGGGGGTTTATTTTTTTTTGGGCCAGTTTGGGAGGATTTAAATTGCAATATTAGAACCAAACTCTTAATTTTCCCTTCCCCCTTTTCTCAGTATATGTGCAATATCAAACACCAAACTTAGTTCTTTCTAATATAGACTTTAAAAAAAGTACAACTGAACTATAATAGTCCAACTTGTGGTGGGAAGATAAATTTTATGTCATATTAAATAATTGATTAATTATATATAATTCGTATGGGGTTTATTTTTTTTTTTTTGGAAGTTTGGGAGAATTTAAAAAAATAAAAAAAATATTTTTAGGAGAGAGGGTTGTGGGGGTGGAATGGGAAAATGGAGGGGAATAAGTTGGAACTGGTTTACAGTGTGAACGAGTTCCAACTATTTTTGTTTAAAAAAAATAATATTTTCTGAACTAAGTTCAAAGTTTTATCAGTAGAGTCCACTGAATTTGTTTACAGTTTTTGAAATGTAATATTTAGATAAATTTTTTAACTGTTTATAGTATATATATGTTAAAAAAACCCCACCAATCCCTCTTGTAACAGGGGCTTTAGAATGTTTCAGAAGCTTAACATGGGCAAGCTCGGTAGTTAATAAAAGAAATTTGTTCGATGAGAAGAAATTGCCAATGCTAAATTGTGCTTTGATCATACAATGCGTGTTGTTGGACCTGAAATATTTGCTTCACCTCATTGGGAAACTGGGGAGAAGCCAAATCCGGTTTGGCTGAGAGCTCAAAATTCTTACCTGTTAGATTTAGGCCAATGCAAAATCATTCACTATACTCTCCTTAACTTCTCTGTAGAATCAAAAATGTTCAGAAGTACATAAACGTTGAAGACAAGTTAAGCAATGGCTCCAATGCAGTTTCAAAAATGGAGGTTACTTTGGAGCACCTCATAGTAATGAATGGATTCATTCATCATCATCATCATCATCATCATCATCAATTCATTGCGGTCCCAGAATCAATCCTTTAGCCAGCTGGTATAGCCAAGTGAGGTTATAACCAGAAGGCCACAGGTGAAACCAGATAGAAGTCATCTCTGAGTTATATAGACAGAGTCTTCCATTGTCCCTTATAGCTTATAAGAATCCCTCCCACAAGTTGATGGATGAGCACCTCCCATTGACCAATTCACCCATTTGACTGTTCTGTTAGAATTCGTAGGACAATAGAACATGTTCAAGAATGTTGGAATGTAATGCTCATCTGGGTAACAAGCGGGCTTACAGTATTTGCGGAAGAGAGTGTAATATTTGCGGAAGAGATTTTCTGGATTAGTATGCTCGTCTACCCTCCTTTTTCTTTCATCATTATTGGATCAAAATTTCAATGGTTCATATATAATATTTTGTAAAAAAATTATTATAATGTTATAAAAATAGATAAATGATTTAAAACTGTTAAAATTTGATATAAATAACTCACAATGTAAAATTGATTATTAGAAGTATAATTTTCCCACTTTTTTCACTAAATTGCTCGGATCAAACGAGACTAGAGGAGAGGAAGGAAGGAAGTGAAGGGCAACTGGGCTTGGGACGGGTAGAAGAGAGAATCCCAATCTAAATTTTCCCAACTCAAATCAAACTTCTTTTATGAGTTTATGGGAAAAGGGGGAAAAAATAAAAAATGCTCCATCAAACTTCATAATACCTTTTCTTTTTATTTCAGGTTTACCCACCGAAATTGAGAAATATAAATAGTAGTATATCAAAATTCTATTTAAAGTTCTTATTATCTCCTTAATTATTTTTCTTACTCCTTGCTTAAATTTAGTGAAGATATAATTAAGTATGCTAGGGGTAAAAAAAAAATATGAGCGTTGAAGATTGAAATTCCATAAGAGTGCTAACATACGATGGAGAGCATCTCATCGGTTGATTCAAGCGTTTGATGGTGAGCCAATAACATTCATTATACCTTCACCGAATTTAATTGTTGAGCAAGAGAAATAATTATGGAGTTAATAAATAAAACAAACGTATATCAAGGGTGAAAATAGAATTTTGAGTAAAACATTATTATTACGTTATTTTTTTATTATTAAAAGTATTAATTACTTAATCAAATGTCTAAATCTGTTTTGCTGCAATTTATTTTTATTTAGTATCACGATGGTATGGGTTAAGTGATTACTGATGCCACTAAAATTAACCATTAAAATTTCTAAAATGTTAAAAACCCCATTAACCACAGAACACATAGATGCACATGTCTGTTACAAACTTTCAATATAATTTAATATTATTATTATCATTTATGAATCACATATAAAATTTTTAAAAAATGTACAAAATTAAAATACATGAAATTTATTAAAGATATCATACTTGTTAAATAATATATGAAAGTTAACTCTGAATATGTTTTATTTGTGTCAATTAATTTCATGTTGATTATTTTTGTGTATATATTTATCTAGCTTACTTAAATTTTTGCAACATGTATTAAAATAAAAAATTTTAAAAAACAAAATACAAAGTAAATCCAAAGTCACTGATTCCCCATATTCTTTTCCCCCACTGACTGGTTCGGAAGGCCCAAAGCTCATTTTAAGACAAATGGCGTGAATATAATAACACTACAAAAAAACATCAAATGAGCCACAGAATTTGCCACGAAATTTTCGACAGAATTTGCCACAGAATCGGCTTTCCGATGGAATTTCAGACGGAATTCATTCCGTGGCAAATTTCACCGTCACAAAACGTTTACCGACGGAATTTCCATTCCGTTAGAAATTTCCGACGGAATTTTCAGTGGCAAATTTCTTTGTTTTTTTAATAAATAATAATGCCACGTGGCACCTCCACTAACTGCCACCTCACAGCTAGGCCTTGCCACGTGTCACCTCCTGCAACCGCCACGTGTTGCCACATGATAAATTCTCAAATTTGCCTCTTCCAGGATTCAAACCCTCGACCATTTGTGCATGCGCGTGATCCCTTACCAATTGAGCTGCGAGAATCTTGTATCTTCTAAACGCATATTTAAATATATGTAATATTATACTGCATAATAAATTATTTATTATAATATTTATGATTATTAATTTCATAATTTTTATTATTTTAAAAAATATTAATTTTAATATAAAATTATTACAAATAAAATAAATATTATTTCTAATATTTTTATATTTAATATTGATTGTAATTAATATATTAATTAAGATTTAATAGTAAATAATAATAAAATAAATAAGAATAAAAAATATAAATTTGAAATTAATAATTAAATAATAAAAATTATTACAAATAAAATAAATATTATTTCTAATATTTTCATATTTAATATTGATTTTAATTAACATATTAATTAAGATATAATATTAAATAATAATAATAAAAAATTTAAAATTGAAATTAATAATTAAATTTGCCACAGAATATGTTTCCGTGGCTAAATTTGCCACGGAATATTTTTCCGTGGCAAATTTTGCTATGAAATTTCCATCTGAAATTTTTGACGGATTTCCGACAGAATTAGTCACAAAATTTTAATAGATTAATGCTCTGATACCAATGGTGAGGGGAGGCCCCGAAGGTAACTTGTGAAGGATAAGGGAGAGAGAGTAAAAATGTGAAGCAGAAGAGAGACGGACTCTTAATACATATTTTGAACAGTAAAATAAATATGCAGAAGGGGATGCTCTGGAATGAACCAAAAGGCGGTAAAACCAACCAAGCTCAGTTCATCAGAGGAGGGCAAGGATATGATGTAGAAATTAGATAGACAAAGAGTAGCTAAAAGAAGTTTATTGAAAATATAAAACTTACAAAGAAAGGGGAAAAGAAGGTTGAAAGAGGAAGGAAGGAACTTCGTCAAAGGGGATGGAATTCTCTCTTAGGCTAGTGGTCAGAAGCTCTGTCCAAGTTCTGCCTGAACAATGAGAGCAATACATCTTTTATAGGCGGACGAAATCACTTGTTTGAACAGTATTTTGACTTAGAAACTGGTACTATTTGAACAACTCCAGTCATAATCCTGTTTGTACAGTGTTTTGAAATTTACAGTACTTGCTGACACTACAGTAAAAAAATTTGGATCCAGTTAGTCTTCATCTAAGTCAATAATGTGTATCTCTATAATGTTCTTAATGAAACTCCCCCTGAATCCGACGATGAAGCTCAAACTTCTTCCTCTGAAGAAATTAACGAAATTCAGAATGATGATATCCCAGAAACGTCATCTTCAACCATAAATGTTATTTCCAACAAGCAAGATTTCTTCTTAGAAATCATTAACAAACTCCCTGATTCTGACAAAAGGGAATATTTGTGCAAGTTAAGAGATATTCTCAAAGAAACTTCTGGATCATCATCCAATTCCAAACCAGTCATACCTATCAATAAGTATGACTTAACAAATGTTCTCAACAAATTCAAACACTCTCCAAGATCTTCATTCTGAAGTAGAAAACCTCAAATCTGAAATCAAACTGATTAAACTCCAACAACAAACCCACACAATTGCTATATCCCAAATCCATGATATTGCATCAAAATTCAAAAATCAGGGCAACTTGAAACAACATCAGATCATGAAGGTGAAGATCTTACTGAACCTTTTTTAAATTTGATTTCAAAAATTACAATTCAAAAGTTCTATATTCAAGCAAAAATCATTATCAACAATGAATTTGTCTTAGAACAACCTGTTTTATTTGACACAGGCGCTGATTCTAACTGTTTTAATGAAGGAATCATTCCTACCAAATATTTGAAAAAACAACCGAAAGCTTTAATGGTGTCAATAGATCATCATTAGATGTCAAATACAAAGTTTCAAATATTATTATTGAAAATGAAGGTTTAAAACTCAAAACTCCATTTATTCTAATGAAAAATATGGGAACCCAAATTATCCTTGGGGCACCTTTTGCAAGGTTATTATTCCCATATATGACTAATGAAGATGGAATTTCTACCCAATATTTGGGCAAAATAATATTATTTCCTTTTACCCAAAAACCAAGAATTAAGGAATTAAATCTCCTTTCTGTAAAAATTCAACAAATAAATTTTCTAAAGGATGACATTTCTTTTAAACAAATTGAAACATAACTGTGTCAACCAGAAATCCAATAGCGAATTCAAACTTATTTTAACAAAATTCATCAAACAATTTGTTCTGATTTGCCAAATGCTTTTTTGGATCATAAAAAACATATTGTAGATTTACCATACGAACCCACTTTTTCTGAAAAACAAATTCCAACCAAGGCTTGACCTATTCAAATGAGTCCAGAGATTCTTGAAACTTGTAAAAGTGAAATTTAGGAACTCTTGAATAAATGATTAATTCGCAAATCCAGAAACCCATGGTCTTGTGCTGCTTTTTATGTTAATAAAAATGCAGAAATTGAACGAGGGGCTCCTAGACTTGTAATTAATTACAAACCTCTGAATGAAGCCTTACAATGGATTCGATATCCAATTCCCAACAAATCTGATTTATTGAAACGATTATATTCAACAAAAATCTTTTCAAATTTGATATGAAATCTGGATTCTGCCAAATATAGATTTCGGAAAAGGATAGGTATAAAACCGCTTTTACTGTTCCATTTGGACAGTATGAATGGAATGTTATGCCTTTTAGTTTAAAAAATGCTCCTTCCGAATTTCAAAGGATTATGAATGACAATTTTAATCCTAGTAGCAAGTATATCATTGTTTATATTGATGATGTACTCTTCTATTACAGTTCAGTAGAACAGCATTTTCAACATATTGATAAATTTATTCAAATTGCTGAAGCCAATGGCTTGGTTATTTCTAAACCTAAAATTTGCTTATTTCAAACAAAAATTAGGTTTCTTAATCATTGGATACACCAAGGGTCTATCAATCCAATTGAAAGGGCAATTCAGTTTGTTGACAAATTTCCTGACCAAATTATTGATAAAACTCAACTTCAAAGATTTCTAGGATGTTTAAACTATGTTGCAGATTTTATTCCTCATCTGAGTAATTTTCTCAAACCTCTTCATGAAAGACTCAAAACTAATCCTCCTCCTTGGACGGATATTCATTCAAATATTGTACGGCAGATCAAATCACAGGTAAAGACACTTCCTTGTCTCAACCTTCCTACTCCCACTGCCTACAAGATTGTTGAAACTAATGCCTCTGACATCGATTATGGTGGCATTCTCAAACAAAGAGTCAACAATAAAGAGCAAATTGTTGCTTATACTTCAAAACATTGGAATAGTGCCCAACAAAACTATTCCACAATAAAAAAAGAAATTCTGGCAATTGTCTTGTGCATTTCAAAATTTCAATCTGATCTTTTGAATCAAAGATTTTTAATTTGCATTGATTGCAAATCTGCAAAAAATGTTTTACAAAAAGATGTTAAAAATCTTGCATCAAAACAGATTTTTGCTAGATGGCAAGCGATTTTAAGTATTTTTGACTTTGAAATTGATTTTATCAAAGGTACTTCAAACTCTCTTCCAAACTTTCTTACCAGAGAGTTTTTACAGGGAACCCAGACCTCAGTATAAACTCACCAAGCCCAGAAAAAAGAAAGAACCTGATCATAAAGAGTGAAAAACAACAGAACATTCTTCAAAATGCTCAAAACCAAACAATCTCCTCTCAGCAAATGGAGCAAATAATGCAGCAGCTTATGCAGCAATTTGGATCCCAAACACAAGGATCCATTAACCAAACAAAACAAACGGAGTCATCTACTCCATCCAGATCTTCGATCCAGAAAACCCAAACAAAAACTCCTTCTACTAAACAAACTCTTGAGTCTTGCGCTCAGAAGTTTGCTCAGAAGAAGCTTCCTGAAAAAACCTTTTCTCAAACAGTAAGTGAACCTAATCTCAAACCGGTTCCCTTACAACAAATTACAAAACAAGAATATGACCTACAGTTTAACCCTTCACAAACCACTCGTTGTGGCAAACTGTCAGAAACTATTGCCTCTTCTTCAAAGGCAATTATTCAAGTTCAAAAACAACCTATTGAAATGCCTTATTTTTACAAACAAAATGAGGTAAGAAATATTATCCAAATTGAACCTGAGTTCCATCACTCAAATCCAAACCAAGTAGCTTTTAATGTCTTCCCTTCTGGATGGCATTTTAGGCTTACTGATTTCAGAAAAACAAGAAAATATTATGAGCTAATATTGGTTCATTCTGGATCTTGTCACATTGACAGGAAAAAAGATCCCAAAGATGAAACAATCATAACTCATTCTACTCTCTAAATTTTACATGTCCTTACTCCATCCTAGTGGGGACAAGATTTACATAAACAAAAACTTTTTGGGATAAATTATGAACCTGAAGGATACAATTATTGGGATTATGTTGATGCATGGTCCAATGTCTTTTGGGATCAAAACAAACTTTTCAGACATACTTGGTTTATTTATTTCAAAACAAAAACCAAGTACCAATTCCCTAAATGGTTTGTGCATTGGTGGGCATTCTTTGGGCCAGTACCAGAGATCCTTCCGCCTATTGTTTTACAAACCTTTGAAAATTTTAGACAAAAATTTAACATTGGTGAATAGATCTATTGGTGAAGACTCTTTTCCAATTACTCTTCACTATTTCTCTAAACTCTCTGTAGCTTGGATTTTCTCTTGGAGCTACAAGTTTTCCCCCAAAATAAAAGGTTCGACCTTCTTACCAATCCTACAAAGGCTTCTTTCTGTCAAATGGTGAATCAAATTTGAAACCAAGCGCATAGATACTGATACCGTAAATAGATGGTTCAAACAAAATCCCCAGTATCTTTGCATGACAGAACAAAACAAGTTCTTGAATCAAAAATCAAGAGTGCAGTCTATTCTAGCTTCAACAGATAAGACTAATCTCATAAATCAACTCAGTTCAATGTTGCAGATCCTACAGCAACAAGAGCAAGCTTCTTCAAGTCAACAAGCTTCATCTTCAACAACCCCAGAAAACTAATGAAGAGCCCATTATTGACTTAGATGAAGACTAACTGTATCCAAATTTTTTTACTGTAGTGTCGGCAAGTACTGTAGATTTCAAAACACTGTACAAACAGGGTTATGACTGGAACTGTTCAAATAGTACCAGTTTCTAAGTCAAAACACTGTTCAAACAAGTGACTTCTTCCGCCTATAAAAGATGTATTGCTCTCATTGTTTAGGCAAAACTGGGACAGAGCTTATGAGCACTAGCATAAGAGAGAATTCCATCCCCTTCGACGAAGTTCCTTCCTTCCTCTTTCAACCTTCTTTTCCCCTTTCTTTGTAAGTTTTATATTTTCAATAAACTTCTTTTAGCTACTCTTTGTCTATCTAATTTCTGCATCATATCCTTGCCCTCCTCTGATGAACTGAGCTTGGTTGGTTCATTCCAGAGCATCCCCTTCTGCATATTTATTTTACTGTTCAAAGTATGTATTAAGAGTCCGTCTCTCCTATGCTTCACATATTCTTACTAGTCGTTGACTTGAGGTTCATTTCCTAAGGATGAGTAGGTTGGGGAAGGAATTGATGATAATTCTTCATTATCCCTAACATAAGTTGCTTGAGGGATATTAGAGGTAAAAGCCACTCAGGCTATTCCTAAACCTCTATCACAAGTTATTAGGATTACACAAAATACTGATGGAACCGTCAGATTGTCTTTCCAAAGATCCCGACGATCTTTTTCTCAAACAACAAGATCTGAACCTTCAACATATGAGGATTACAGATCTATCCAAAATGAATCATCCCGATTCTCCTGCTCATCCCTTCCTCCCCTACCATCAGTCATTCATCTTCCTCATACCATATCACAAACTACGCCTTCCATTGCCACCCAACCTTAAAACACATCTATCCAAGGGGTTGATAATACCTCTAATGGTCAAACTATCCCTGATTCTGTAAACACTTTTATTTTTTCCATTATTAAACATTTTATTGGTGATCCTTCTATATGGAAGGATAAATCTGCTGAACTCTTATCAAACCTTAAATGCAGAACTCTATCTGATTTCAGATAGTATAGAGATACACATTATTGACTTAGATGAAGACTAACTGGATCCAAATTTTCTTACTGTAGTGTCAGCAAGTACTGTAGATTTCAAAACACTGTATAAACAGGATTATAACTGGAACTGTTCAAATAGTACCAGTTTCTAAATCAAAACACTGTTCAAACAAGTGACTTCTTCCGCCTATAAAAGATGTATTGCTCTCATTGTTTAGGCAAAACTGGGACAGAGCTTCTGAGCACTAGCATAAGAGAGAATTCCATCCCCTTCGACGAAGTTCCTTCCTTCCTCTTTCAACCTTCTTTTCCCCTTTCTTTGTAAGTTTTATATTTTCAATAAACTTCTTTTAGCTACTCTTTATCTATCTAATTTCTGCATCATATCCTTGCCCTCCTCTGATGAACTGAGCTTGGCTGATTTTACCGCCTTTTAATTTATTCCAGAGCATCCCCTTCTGCATATTTATTTTACTGTTCAAATTATGTATTAAGAGTCCGTCTCTCCTCTGCTTCACATATTCTTACTCTCTCCCTTATCCTTCACAAGTTACCTTCGGGGCCTCCCCTCACCATTGGTATTCCGTGGCTAATTCCGTCGGAAAGAAGTTGTTTTTTTGTAGTGTAACTGAGGTAGAAATCAGTCTACACCAGACAAATAAATTATGGCGATTTCCAACATTATCATCACACTAAGGGTCTATGAATGCAATTAACAAAACAAATCATGTCATGATCAATCTCGTATACTTGAAATTTGAAAATATTAAATACTACCCAGACA
This sequence comes from Vachellia collinsii, assembly GCA_006871305.1. Taxonomy (NCBI): domain Eukaryota; kingdom Viridiplantae; phylum Streptophyta; class Magnoliopsida; order Fabales; family Fabaceae; genus Vachellia; species Vachellia collinsii. The sequence continues at coordinate 2,165 of QFDD01007825.1, read as the reverse complement.
TCATCAAAAATCAATACTTAACTGGAGCTAGGATCTCCAGCTGGGAACCAAGCTTGTCCTCAACAATTTTCTCGGCCTTCAACCTTAATTTAGCAATCTGCTTCTTCTTCTCATAAACCAATTGTGCTTTCTCTTTTCTCTTCTTCTCCAATTCCTGAATGAAGTAGAAACATGCATTTCAGCACACTTTTCTATTTTGGCAGGCATAAATCCAGACAAGTAAACTAAATAGATCAAGTAGAAACAAAATGAATGAAAGTGTCTGGTTATCGAATCAACATGCAGTTCCTTATAGTCTCATTTTCCAGCAAAGAACAGGAACCCAATCAAGCATCACACGCACACATTCAATTTTTATAAAACGCTTCAGGATAAAAATAACTGGATCTTCTTAAAACTTATGAGTTGTATATGTCCTAATTAATTATATAAATTGTTTATGAGTGTGTCTGATTTAAACATTGATTATGTTGTACCGATATTGTACTATGAGTCGATGAACAATGGCCAATCTATCCAACAAGGGTTCCATTTCTCTCCATTATTATTCTCTCCTTTTTCAATCTAATGCCATGAAGGCCCAAGCTCAGAAAGTAGAAACTTACCCTGATGGTATCATAATAGTTCCATCCAACTTCGGAAGACAATTGACCGACCAAGCAGTACTTGTGTCCCTTCTGGAGCCTCAACACCCTGATTTAATTGATTTGTCAAAATTTTATTAGACAAACTGGCAAAGACATTTTAACAGACAAATAATAAAATTCAGCACAACTGAAACATTAAGAACTCAGGAATGTAGACTTTACTTTAGGGCGTCAGGGACAACCATCCTCTTTATTTTGTCATATGGGGGAGGTATGCCATCATAGACCTTCAATCTTGCGAGAGCTTCGGCCCCACGCTTTGTCTTATGCGGTGTCATTCTGAAATTGAGGAAACACAATATATCATAAAAATGAAAGCAAAATATAAAGAGACGTACAATATCCATAAAATAACGAGCATGAGTTCCTCCTTTAGCGACGAGATGGGGTGTCAAAAAGCCAAGACAAAGAAAAAAAATAGGTTAACCAAGTTGAACCTTGAATCATAACATAGTTCATTTTAAAGGTCTTGTAATAAAAGGGTAACAATTATCAGTAACAGACATACATGAGAAAAATATAACAACGTTATGTTCCAAGAGTATTGCAATTCAAACAATTACGTATCAGTTTTCTAATTGTCCCAAAAAAATTAAGGGAAAACGTATCTTTCATTTCTGTTATAAACAGGATAAGCCGCATTACTGGATCACTTACTGGCATATCAAGAGTGATAATAATCATTTAATTCAATCTAAATGGCAATTGAAAAATCCATTTAACAATCTTAATAGAATAAATATATGTTGAACCAATAAGTATGTCCAGAGCGGTTTAGAGATATTACTACTGCACCATTACACCACAGTAAGCTGTCCACCGAAATAAAAAAACGACTTATTTACAAAAACGAAGCAATATTACATCATCGGCTTTCTAGTCATAAGCTGAGACAGGTAAATTCGAATATACAACAATATTATATATTATACAGAGCTGCAATACTGTAGCATTCTAATTGCAGGAGAATGAACCACGGGAAGGAAAAGCATGAATCAAGAAGCTGAAAGAAGTTGGGTTGGTCTGTAATCATCACATCATTAACACGTATATTTGCTAGTTCCGATATATCTAAGAGAACTGTGTACGGCAATGCTTAATGAAACTCACCCACGAACAGTGCGCCAGAAAATCTTGGAAGGGGCACGAAAGTGGATAGGGCCATGAGAAGGCTTAGTATTCATCCGCTTACGGAGGAAACGCATGTACTTCATCTTCTGACGGACCAAGCCACCGGAGATGCAGATCTCCTCGCACCTCACCACCACCACCTTCTGGCCGTTGAGCAGCTCCTTGGCCACAATCGAAGCCAACCTACCCAGCATGTGGTGGCGCGCGTCTACAACCACGCGCTTCGCGCACACGCCGGACCCTGACACCATTTTCTCTCTCCCACAGTCTCCTTCGGCTGCCAGAAAAAATGGAGACTGAAGCAAGAGGCGAAGGAATTGCTTGATCCGACCGGCTAGGGTTTATGTGGCTTTGCCATCCTTTTTTTTTTTTTTTTTTTTAATTTTT
>QFDD01007822.1:0-12616 GCA_006871305.1 Vachellia collinsii | reverse complement strand
TTGATTGCAACATTAATCTGTTTAAAAGCTTGAATTAAACTCCTCACAAGAAACGACCTAGGTGTGCAACACTATACTACAGTTTTTTTTATCACCTAGTATTTGGAAAGCCTATACGACTAAGGCTGATTTCAAAGTTACAATTACCGATTGGTAAATCTTGTGATTAGACTATTGGGATTGGAGTAGATGCTGTTTTATGTTGGATTATATATATATATATATTTCATTTTTGATTCCTTGTGATTAATTGATTGTTAGAGATTATTGATATTTAATTTGTTTACTTGGTTTCCCCAGCTGTGATTACATCCATTGAGGGCATTAGCATGATCCATTCAATTGCATTCTATGTGGTTTTGAACAACGTTTTAAGTGGTGTTAATTAACTTGGATCAAAGTAAGTTTTCACTAATTAAAACATTGGACCTAAGTTATTGCTTGGGGTTTTTATCTAGAATTAGATAATTTCAAACTCCCATTTCATTTTAAGAGCAATGAGAGTCAATTTTCCATCATCAAGAGCCTATCTCATCATATTTCCCTTTTAATCCAAAACATTCCTTTATTAATTCAAAAGACCAAAAAGATTTACTTCTTGCATTTTCCTTTTTATTGCACCATTTTTTATGAATCAAACCCCCTTTTACCCAAATCAATATGTTTTTTATTGCCAATTTAGTCTAGGTTTTCCAATAAAAGCGCTCTTCGAGAAGAACGATAAGTTGTGCCCTATACTACATTATTAGGTGCAATCATATTTTGAATGAACTGAAAGGCGACATTTCAGTTCAATCAATGTCACCATTGTTGAGGAGCCAAGTAATTGGCTGTTAGCACTACTGCTAATTTGGGTTGGTTCTCATTGAGCTTTAATTTTAGCTTTCATTTTTAAATTGCATAACATGAATTTTTCAAAAATATAGACAGATATCTTGCTTTTCTTTTATACTTTTGCATTTGCACTTTTGTATAGCATTTTGCATTTGTTTTAACTTGATCCTAAGTGTTTAGACACTTAGTTTGGACAGCATATATTTCATTTGCGAGATTCCTTGTCCCTAGTTTGGACAACATTTGGTCAAGTAATTGAGTGAATATTTCAACTTATTTGTGAGACCTTTAGGTCACAACCTAAGTGATTGAGCACAAATTGTCTATATGATTTAACGACATTTTCAAGGTTTTTGTTACACTTTTTGGCCCATTATGGTTATAATTGTGCTTAATGGAGAATGAGAGTCTTTGTTTATAATTAGCATCATTTTTAGGGTAAAATTGTCATAATTTGTTATTAATTGCATCCAATTAATTTCTAGGACAATTAATACTTCCAAACTATTTCTATTCGTTTCACGACACTTGGAATTAGAGCCAATAGTGAATGCTATGAAATTGCATCACAAAAGAGGTCAATAGAGAAATTTTGGAATACTTCATCGTGGCCAAGTCTTACTCCACTGCAGTGAAGTCACAAATACAGAAGAAGCAAGAAGCCCTTGGGAGAACCTCACCATGGCCAACTTATCAAGTCAGCCAAGCCAGCCTTCTTAGGAATACTTTGCCCGGTGAAGTCCTCGCATCAGCTACCCGAATTCGAACCCTTTTTTGGAAAAATACCTACCCACTCATCCAAATTGACCCAAAACGTCCAAAAACCAAAATGAAAACCTATTTAAGTCAAGTTTCATCCATTCACTCACTACCACTCCATACCTAGCCTCCATATTCACTCACATACTTCTTCTCATCTCTACTCTTACCAAACCCTAACCTCATCCAATTTTGCTGTCATACACTAATGGGGAGCACAGACTCATCACCAGCTGCTGAGCTTCATACTTCCATGAGTGGTGGCTAGGCACTCCTCTTCCTCTTGAGAAGGGCAATGGCTTGATTTCTAAGAGCTTCAAAGGGGAGTAACAATTTTAATCCACATCCTCATTATAGATTCATTAATTTATGAGTTAGAGATTATGATTTGTAATTTGGATGTTTGAGTATGGTTGTAATCAATTCAGATTCTCATTATGTGTAGTTGGATTGGTCCTTATAGTGCACTTTGATATATGAAGTCACATATGTCATTTCATTATAATCATTATTCTGCTATCTTATTTAGCCTAGTTGTGCCTAATTATGAGTTTTTTAATGGTTGCATTGGATCTTTTGCATTGATCATTCTCACTACGCACACTAAGTGTTTTTAATAGGATTTTACTCAATGGAGTTCATTGAGTGAAATCCTAGACTCAATGAGTTATTGAGGTTTTCCATTAAGAAACTTGGTGAATTTCTACTCTACCTAATCAATTTGAACTATGATAGCCTAAGCCATTTTCAAGAGGAACTTAATCTCATTTGAACACTTGTTTACTTTTACTACATCCCTATTTCCCAAAAATCCAAAAAAGAAGTATATTTGTACATTTTCTTTTAGTTAATATAATGATTGAAAACACCAAAACCCTCTTTTAATTCAATTTGGCATGTTATGACACATAGTTAACTTAGGACAATAACTGAAATACTCGATTAAGAGAATGACCCAGGGTTGTACACTATAGTGCAATCCTTGGAAAAAAATATTTTTGATTCGAACCTCCAAGGATTAAAGATCAAGTGTGAATCAAATGGCGCCGTTGCTGGGGAGCCAAGCAATTGGTTCTCTAGGTTAACTTGTGTCATTTGCCTTGCTTTTAAATTTTTTGTAGGTTGAGAGCCTTTATTAGGTTGCAATTTTTTGTAGATAGGTTCATTTTTGTTCATAGAATAGGTTTGCATTTTGCATAGCATCAAAATTTTTGTAAATACAAACAAAGATTCTTATTTTCTTCATTTTTCCATACTATGCATTTGGCATCTTAGTATATTGTCACAGGTTGTCTAAGGTAGTTCATCGCGGCCATTTACATACTTTGTCGTGACCAACTCATTTTAACGTGGAAGGAAACCTTCTCGGGAGTGCTTCGCTACGGCAAACTCATACTTTCACTGCGGCACATATATTTTTAGCCTTGGGACACATTCACCACGGCGTACTCGTTCTTTCACCACGACCATCCCCAGTTTGATTTTGTGAATTCTTCTCAGGACTAGTTCGCTGCAGCCAACTTCTATTTTTGTCATGGCCAACTCCTCTTTGAAAATATTTCATTCCTCTTGGTATAGGTTCACCGCGGTGTACTTCCTACTTCACTGCAACCATCTTTTCTTTTGACAGTTTTGAAGTTTTGACTTGTTTTGTTTTGTTTCTGTGCATACATACACTCATTTCACCCTACTTGAATTGTGTGCTGCAAGGTAATATTTTTTCCTCTTCCCTTCGTTATTCATCCTTGCATGCCCTACAAGGCCAAACTCATTCCCTATAATCCTAAGATTGAGAGAAGCCTAAGAAAAATCTGTAAGGAGAAAAGAGCAGAGGGAAAAAGTAAGATAGTTAGAGAGGAGCCTAAATTGTAGAGGAATCCATTTTCTTGAGTAGTAGAAGAGAACCCCCAGAAGAAACCATGGCTGAAAATCCATCCAAACCCTAACCTAAATGTTAATCAACATGGGAATGGTGGTAATGGAGGAAATGGTGAAGGAGAGTGATTGGGGGAGAACAATACAAACAATAGAAGAAGGACCATTAGGGAAGCCACAACCTCTGATGTATATTATGATCCATTCACTGCTGCATGTCCAAATCTTTATGTAAATTTTGAAATCAAGGGATTGCTTATTAACTCTCTTCCTAAATTTCATGGCGTGAGAAGGGAAGATCCATACATTTACCTGCAGTCATTATCCATGATTTGCCAAAGCATGAAGCTAGTGGGAGCCTCTCTTGATAAAGTTTTATGGAAAGTTTTTCACCTTTCATTGGAGGAAAAGTGAGAGAGTGGTATATGAGCCTTCCAAGACGCGTGGCTAATGCATATCAAAGTTGGGGCAATTTGAGGAAAGCCTTTTTGGAAAAATACTTTCCGACTTCTAGGATGTCATCCATGTGGAAAGAGATTTACTCAGCTAGACAAGTGTGATGAATCCCTCTATGATTATTGGAATTGCTTCCAAGACCTTCTGTTTAGATGCCCTGATATACGATTGAAAACGGATCGGCTAGAAACAAGTAAGAAAATCGGGACGATGATCATAGGTAGGACCTTAAGAGAACTTGTCTTTTACAACCCTAGCCATAAAGACACCACAAGGATGATCAGCCCTTAATATTGTCAGAGCATTCACATGAGAATACGAGGATGCAAGTAAAGCTCACAAGAGAATATAATTCTTAAAACAAATGTCATTCAAATCTGAAAATTCAATACAAAACGCAGCCTATATTAAGGCCACCATAGAACACTCTAGAATGCTAAACCCTAATCCATAAATGCTATAATGAAGCCTTTATGATGATTGATTGATCTGATTGGCACCATTCAAGCCTAAACAAATAAGGAAACTACTTAAACTTGAAGTTTAAGACAATCTTTGACCAGAAAACCTTATTTAATGCAAACAAAATAGGAAACTATTCAAAAACAAAATTTCATCTGATTTGGTGCATAAGGATGTCTTCTAGATGCTTTTTGAGGGGTTTTGGACGTCACTTATGCTCCTCCTCTAAGGCACATGCTTGTCACAAGATGTGTTAGGTGAATTCTTCAATTTGGACATCGTATGGGCCTTGTACAACAACTTGTGGGTCTTCTAACAATGTAATCACCATTCTTGGGCTTTTGTTGATCATATTAAAGGATGCCTCTTCCAAATGAATGGGCTCTAACTCTTTAAGCTCTGTTATAAGGCAATTCAAGGCCTCCTTCATAGCTTTAGTCCTTGCTCTTGTCATCGGGCCTCCAATGCCTTGTAATGGGTCTCTTGGGACGTTGGACCTCCATCCTTGAGCTTGGGTTCCTTGCTCCACACCTTGATGCAACATTTGGTGCAACATTTCTATGATGGGCTCAAGAGTCAAGATAAGGGCATGTTGGATGCAGCCTTAGGAGGTTCACCGATTGACCTCACTATTGAAGAGGCTTGGGACTTGATAAAGAAAATGGCCTCAAAACCATCAATAGTACAGTGCAAGAGAAAGGAGTGCATGAGTTAGGAGCCTCAATAGTTCACAATTGAAGGATGGGCACTCTAGAGTCTAAGGTAGACTCTTTAGAGAGCAAAGTGACCACCCAATTATCCCTCCTCACTACAGAGTTGAAGAATTTGAATGTGAATAGGCCACAAAAATCTATGGATCTTAATGCACCAAGTTGTGAGACTTGTGACTTTATGATGCACATTTCTAGTGTTTGCCCAAGCCGGTAGGAAGAGGTGTCTGTGGTCTACTAAGGGCGCCTAAATCAGAAGTGGGACCCCTATTCAAACACTTACAATAAGGGTGGAAGGCTAATCCTAAGTTTGGGTGGAGGAATGACAAAACTCGACCTCCCAATAGATTCCCAAGAGATGGAACTGCTGGCCCATCCAACACCCAATTTCAAAGCCCACAGCAGGCCTTATCCAGTTATCCAAAGGAAGACACCAACCAACTCCTTTGTAACTTGATGATATAGGTGAAGGAAGAGCAGACCTTTAATGCCAACCAGTTTGACTCCCTAGCTTCTCTAATTCAAAAGGATTCGGCTAAGAATGACGGTACGTTTAATTCCCTAGAAAAAAGAATGGAGCAATGGGAGACCAAAACTGAAAATATCAATTCCTATGTCACTCAACTCTCGAATAACATAAGTGACAAGCAAGCCAAAAGTGGTAGCACCATTCCCTCCAACACAGTTATTAAACCTAAGGGGTTGAATGCCATCACTCTTAGAAGTGAAAAGAAAGTTAAATTTACTGATCAGGATGAAGAGGTTGAAGAAGAAATTGATTGTCAAGAGCTGTCCACTTTTATTCTGAAGACTAAAAACTTAGAAAGTGTGAAGGAGAAGGCAATGCTAGCTAGGAGGGAGCCTACAAGTTTGCATACCGAAGGAGCAAGTACATTGAGCGATCAAGAGCAAGCATCATCAAGGAGACTTGCAAAGCCAACTAACCATGGAGTCAAGGAAGCCCAAGGTAAAAAGGTAAATCTTAAAGACCTTCCATCCCCATAAGCACTTGTGTAATGTTGATGCACGAATTACTTCACCTACCCCTTTCTGTCCCCACTCTTCCATTCCATCCTCACATGGTAGTGATGTGAAATGTTCTGGTGCTAATTCATTATATTACACTCTTTCTACACCATGTGCTACTTTGTCTAAGGATATTATGGTTGTTGAATCTTCCACTAACCCAAATATGCTGGAGAAAGGTGTTGTTTGTAATGTTGGTGCATGGTATAGTGGGGCTGCTATGCCTCACGCAACAAGGCCTTTCAACATTTATCGAGCTTTAAGGAGTAAGACACCAATAAAGGTGGTATGTCAAGTACATCTACTCCATCACCACCTTTAGAACCAAAGCATGCTGAGCCAAAGAGAGGAGGAGACGAGAAGGAGACTGGGAAGCCTGCATTGCTTCCACTTCATGAGCTGTCCATTGACTCAATAGGTCCAACCTTCAAGGGAAATCAATGCCAAAATCCCTCACTCGAAGTGGGAGATTTCCTCATGGCTTGTGTGCCTCACTACTCTACCCCTTGTACCTTTCCTTTCTCTTATTCTTGTAAATTTGGATTGTTTGATGCATGATTAGATGATAAAGAAAAAGTGTGGGAGAGGGTATTTCTAGTAGAAAAAGGTAGCCATTTGTGAGTCTAGTGTATACAATTTTTGTTTGTATTGTGTGTTTTAGGATGTAGTCGTAACTGTTTCTTCACATTGATTCCTTATTACTGTTTCAAGCTTCATTGTTCATCACTAGTGTATGCTGACATTGAGGACAATGCAAGGGATAAGTGTGGGGGGAGGTTATGTTGTGGTTTTGGATTTAAAACTATTATCTTTTGTATGTGCTAAAGTGCCAAAATGTGCTAAATTTGAAATTTTTTTTGCAAGTTTTGGACTAAACTCCTAGCTGAATTGCACATTTTTGACCTTGAAAAAGTAGTTTTAGATGAATAAGCATATATTGAGCTTCTCAATTGCATATTGGTTGATTGTGACTTTGACCTTGTTGAAATGAAGTGAATGTCATTTGCTGTAAATTTTAAGTTTAGTGCATTGTTTAGGCTTGGTGAATGCTGTTAAGAAACAAAAGCCTAGTTGGAAGGAATTGGAACCTATTATTCATTTCATATGTGTGACACATCCACTTAGTCTATTTCTCTCTAGAACTTGTCTTTGTTCTTGCTTGAAGCTGCATTTTCATTGGTACGATGGAGATGATTTAGGCATTCCTTTCATAAGCCATATAGACCAAAAAGCTATCCTTAATATAATTATCCATTGTTTTGTCACTTTGTGCCATCGCTTTCATTTCATTAGCCAGGCATTCCATTGTGTGGGCCAAGGTATCTTGCACATCATTTAAAATGAGGTATGATGACATTGTTGAACACTTGCATGTGGTTTGAGGTCAAATGTACATTGTTGTGATGAATCAGAAAGAAAATAGTAGTTTTGCAAAATAAAACGTAGAAAATAAAGAGAAAAAAAGAAAAGAAGAAAGGAAAACAATGAGAGAAAAAAAGGAAAAGAAAAAAAAGAAAAGAAAGAGAAGGAAAAAACAAAGAAGATAGAAGTGAAAAAACATGTAAGCCTATAGGCATTGCATCACATTGTTAAGTAATATGTGCTTGTGTTTGATGATTTTATTATGCACTTGTTTACCTTTTCTTGCATGCCTTGGTCTTGTCTTAATTTACCACATATTACATGTCCTTTATTTATTTACTCGCCATTCCATTTATTGACCCATCCAACACTTCAACCTAACAAAGGACCTGATGATCCATTTGTCATTGTACTAGTGGTATTGAGCCTAGAGCCATTACAAGCATATGGTAGAGTTTTGGTTAAGTGGATAATTGAGAGAAAAGGCCCCTTATTTCTGAGTTGAGTGTAAATACTAATCCTGAAAGGTTTCTTGGTTGCATTCATTTTGATCAATCTTTGCACCATTACTTAATTTTAGTAGCATATGACATGATCATGGATTAGAGACAAGTGATTACTTATGATTACCAATTGTGATTCTTGATGCTTGCATTGCTTGGTCATTCCCACATTTGAGTTGGTTTATAATGAATTTGTCTAGGAGTACAAAAGTATAAGTGTGGGGGAATTTGATTGAGCACAAATTGTCTATATGATTTAATGACATTTTCAAGGTTTTTGTTACACTTTTTGGCTCGTTATGGTTGTAATTGTGTTTAATGGAGAATGAGAGTCCTTGTCTATAATTAGCATAGTTTTTAAGGAAAATTGTCATAATTGGTTATTAATTGCATCCAATTAATTTCTTGGACAATTAATGCTTCAAAACTATTGTTATTCATTTCAGGGCACTCAAAAGTAAAGCCAAGAGTGAAAGGCTATGAAATTACAGCACAAAAGAGGTCAACAAAGCAATTTTGGAATACTTTGTCATGTGAAGCCACAAATATAGAAGAAGCAAGAAGCCCTTGGGAGAACCTTGTTGCAGTGAAGTATTACTTTACCGTGGCCAACTTATCATATCAGCCATGGATGAGCTCTTTGTGACTATTAAGTCGCGACCTTAAGAGCTGTCATGGATGAGCTCTTTGTGACTTTTAAGTCGTGGCTTTATCATTTTAATCGCGACATGAAGCTCTGGGCTTTTTTTTCCTTTTCTTACAGGTCATGACCTAATGTATCATAAGTCGTGACCTGAGGCTCTGAGCCCCCTTTTCCCCTTCTTATAGGTCATGACCTAGAGTCCTATAAGTCACGACCTGAGGCTGTATTTTAGAAACCCTAAAGCATTCATCTCAGAAATCCTTTGTGCGACTCTTCACTCCTTTGCAGTCGTCGTGACTTCTCTGTTCCCCACTCTTTAAGCGCTGCAACTCTTCTCCTCCCATAAGCCATAATTGCTCATTCACTAAAAGATACATCCCTCCTTCCTCACCCCTCCACTCTTTAAATACCCCACTTTCCTCCATTTCTCTCATGCATTGCTCCTCCCTCTCTACCTTTGTCAAGATTCAAGTGTGGGTATCTCCTCTAGTTCTCCCTTTCCTCTACATTCTTGCAGCAACTTCCCTACTCTCTTAAGGTATTCTCTTCTTTTCTTTTGATGTTTGTAGTTAGGTTAGTTATTTATCCTCTTAGGTTAGATTCTAAGTTAGTGGGATGAGGGTTTGCTGCCAATGCTACTAGGATTATTGGTTAAATTTCATTTTTGAAAACTCCATTGCTGTGTTGAAACTAGTTTTGCTCTTAACTATTGCTGTGAAATAGTTTTAAATGATTTAGAATCCAATTTTTGAAGTTTTTGGGTTTTAGGCTGTGACTTAAGGGAACAACTACTGATTTCCTGAAAAATTGCTACAGTTCAAGTCACAACCAATGTTACATTAAGTCACGACCTAGATTGCCAAAAGGAGTTTTTACTTGTTTTCATAGCAAAACTCAGTTTCCCACCAAGATTTCAATTGATTCAGTCATTAATTGAGTAGGTTCGGTTCAAGGATTGTGGTGGGTAGTTTCCATAAGTTAATTCTAGCATTTTTCTCTTCTATCTCTTACTTTGGGTTTTTCTTGATTTTGCTTTGTTTCTTTTGTTCAGCTCTCCTCAAGGAAAAATGGTGCGCACCAGGAACCGGCATGTTGAGAGTGAGCATGACAAAGAGCCCCTAGTCCATCTATCAAGGGCTAAAGCAGTGAAGAAGTTTGGTAATAAGGGAGTGATCCAAGAGTGCTACTTCCCAGAGACTCATCAATTTGAGTTCTATTAGAAAGCGATTGACTTGGGACTTGGTGAACTTATGAAGAAAAGGACCAAGGTGAACTTAATATTGATTCATGAGTTCTATACACACTCTGCAACCATAGGCACTCTTTGGATAAGCTGTCAGAACCAGGACTTCACTATCAATGAAATAGACATCCACTACTTTTACAAACTACCTGCGGTTGACAACTATCAGTTTCAATGTTACAAGATAAACCTAAAATATATTGACTTGGTGCTCACATTCGAAGTGATGGGGGTCAAGGATGCAGGGTGGATCACCAGGGGCGATAAGCAATTTTTCAAGAGGAAGTACATGAATTAGGAGACCAAACCTGGCTCAACTTCATGACGTACAACATACGCTCCCTCGCTCAAATTTATGATGTAACCATGGAGGGTGCACTATTGATGTATCTTCTTATGACTTGAAAACCGATAGATATGGCAATGATTGCTCGAGATCAAATGATGCAATGTGTCATCAGTGCTCGATCTTTGCTCGTGTTTCCTCATCTAATCACCGACTTGTGTAGAGCAAGAAAAATTGTAGAGAAGAAGACAGATTTGACCCTGATCTCCTTCACTACAAGGGTGTTCATTTCCCCAAAGCAATCTTTCAAAGTTGTGGACTCTAGTAGGAGTAGGAAGAAAGGAAAATAGCCAACTGTGGAAGGGTTGAAGGAGGAAACTGAGGAGGGTGATCATGACATCACTTTAAATTCACTAAGCGAACATATCACCATTCTGAGCGACTAGGTTGTATCCTTGAACCATCAGGTGATGGCCAATGAATTTATAAGATAGATGTTCATGGATCCTTTAATGCTAAAAATGGTCAAATTGCTCCAATTGGACCTCTTATAGGATTCGAAGAGGCATTCTGGCAACATTCCTTCCACCACTTTCTTTCCAGAGGGACCGGGACAGTCTTCAAGAGGAGAAGAGGGTACAAGAGAAGAATGTGAAGAATGTTAGGATCGGAATTGACCAAGAGGGGGGGTGAATTGGTCTATTTAAAATTTTCGCAAACTTAAACCGAAAACAGAGTATGAAAAATGAGACACAAAGATTTATCCTGGTTCGGTCCTCTTGACCTACATCTAGTCCTCAGATTCTACTGAGCTTTTCAAATCCACTAAATCACAAAGGATTACAACAAACCAGAAGAGGAACTCTCCCCCTTCCTATCTCAATCTAACCCACAGACACTTTTGCTCGTGTCTAAACCAACCCAAGGTTTTCCGACCTTGAACAACTCTCACAGAGTTAATACAATCAAGAATATTCTCCTTTTTGAGAATTAATTATAAACACTGAAGCTCAACAATGAATGTATGAAAACATAGTAGCTGAAGCGTAATGAATGCGTGTTCGTGTATATGCGTATTGCTCTCTCTATTTGAAGACTTGAATGCTTTGCCTTTTTATAGGTGAAGAGAATAAATGTCCGTTAGAGACATTTATAATTCCGTTAGACCCAAAGTCTTCTTTTCGCTTCGATGCATTGAATGCCTCTGAAAGTTCCCGACAGTAGTGATTTAATTCTCTGAAAAATTCTCCCGTTGAATCTTCCTTTTGTTTTGGCAATCTGAATCTCTTTCCCTGTTAATAAATGAAGCAAATGAGTATTTATGATGGTAGGTGAGATTCAAATAACCGTTGCATGAAAAGGGAAAGATTGCATTTAATGAAAAAGCCGTTTGTTACGCTGCATATCTGTCAGAGATGCGAAACTCGAGTTTTGGCTTCTCAAACTCGAGTTATAGAAGGTTTTTCAAAGAAGGAAATCTCATAACTTTTAATAAAACTCGAGTTCTACTTAGAGTTTTGATAAAACTTGAGTTGTAGAACTTAAAACTCAGGTTTTCAAACGTTTTGTAAGTTAAATCAGTTTATGCTCTTCGAAACTCGAGTTTTGCATTTTGAAACTTCAAGTTATAAGAGTTGGAAATCATAACTTTCAATGCAAACTTGAGTTTCCATGCGAGTTTTGAGTTTCAGAGGTTTTTCAGCACGAAACTCGAGTTTTGAGTTTTTTAATTCAAGTGTTGCTAAAACTCGAGTTCCAGGTTTCAAAACTCGAGTTTCAAGTTCGTGAAAAGTTTCGAGTTTGAGAGAACTCGAGTTATGATTATCAAAACTCAAGTTTTGAAGAGTGAGAAACGAAACCATTTTTACAAGTCAAAGTTTCAGCAAAAGTTTTGGGAGAACTCGAGTTCTGGAAAATAAAACTCGAGTTTCGGGCTATGAAAAATTTCTGAACTTCCAAAACTTCTTTCAGAACTTGAAGTTTCGTTAAGAGTTTTGATTTCTATAACTCGAGTTATAGCATAACTCTTAACGAAACTTCAAGTTCTGAAAGAAGTTTTGGAAGTTCAGAAATTTTTCATAGCCCGAAACTCGAGTTTTATTTTCCAGAACTCGAGTTCTCCCAAAACTTTTGCTGAAACTTTGACTTGTAAAAATGGTTTCGTTTCTCACTCTTCAAAACTTGAGTTTTGATAATCATAACTCGAGTTCTCTCAAAACTTCTAATGAAACTTGAGGTTTTGGAAACGAGTTTTCATTTTCAAATATCCTTGTAATCCCGAAACTCGAGTTTTAGAAAACGGAACTCGAGTTTTACCAAAACTTCTAGTGAAACTTCTAGTGAAACTTCAAGTTTTGGAAGCGAGTTTTGTATTTCAGAATTATCTAAGGCCTGAAACTCGAGTTATGTAAAACGAAACTCGAGTTTTACAAAACTTCCAACACAACTTGAGTTTTC
>QFDD01007820.1:0-10726 GCA_006871305.1 Vachellia collinsii | reverse complement strand
AGATTTAAATTTAAAACCTTGTTTAAATGGAGCCAAGCCATTTACAATTTGAACCAATCCCATTGGTAACTTAATATTATTATAATAACATTCTCTTCTACTAAAATCTGGAATGTATTTTTAAGCCCATGGGGTTTAGCATAGGCAACAATTGAATATTAAATAATATAGAGGACCTCATTTATAGAACAATTTATAATTCAAAATTGCATATACAAGATCTTGTACCTAGGACGGAAAGTAATAATTAGATAATAAGTCGAGGTCTTGTATTTATTTAGTGATCAACAATAACTTGTGTGGAATATTGGCCTCTGGATAAGTTGCAATTGAGTGCGGGCAAAAAAGAAAAAGAAAAGGTTGCAATTAAAAAGGTATCTAGACAGTTTTACACGAAAAAATTGACTTGAAGCACCCTGGTTTTTTTTCCCGATCCGTGAAGAAGCGACCTTAAAGTATGTTTAAGAATAACTTTTTTAAATGATTTTACGTAATCCGAAGTAAGTATATGAAAGAAGTTTTATCTCAATTTGCGTAAAAGTGTTTTTTAAATGATTGCCAAATAAACCCTTAGTTTTGAATAGGAGATGGGAATAGGTACTTGAATGCTCCTAGGTCATTGTCCTAAACCCAAACAAAAGAGGAACCAAGTGCGAGCATCATATTAACAAATTTTTTTTTTTTTTTTATCTGCATCATATTAACAAATTTGAGTCACATGGAAGCAAAATATAGAAGTACATACACAAGTGGTTCCACCACAACAACAAAATATGAGACGAGCATTTTACAAGGGATCCTGTTCAAATACACAGACACGAGAGCATTCTTCATGATGGAGATGGAGATGGAGAAGGAGAGGGGGAAGAGCTATCCAATGCACGCTTCAATCGCCCTAACACCATGAGACACAGTAGGCAACGTTTAGATGAGTACGCAGATTTGCCCCCTTACGCGTCGTATTATTTTTAAGAATTACCTTCATAAGCCTGCATCATTCAACCCATTACTTCCTTTGCTTTTTCTGGGATTGTGATCCACTTCCTACAAATATTGCGAAGAAAGTGCAAAGCCAAGCATTTACATTAGGCTGCGTTATAGAAATACCAGAATGAATTGATTACACATTTAGAGAGCACACAGATGCTGAAACCTAAGAATATGCCGGCCACACAGGACATGGAAATCTGATTTAGAAGCAAATTATGCAAAGCATTGGATTCAATCTTGTTTCACACGGAGACCAGTACTAACAACTTAATGATGGAGACGAACAGCTACAAGGAGATTAAAAAGACGCACCATCCAGGATTTCAGTTAGGCCGTGGTCCTGAAATATCCAACAATAAAAAAAAAAAAAAACGTCAATCAACCACAACATTCAACGTCCATGAGATATGCAAGCCGTGCAAAGATGTTTACTAACAGAAGCTGAGCAAAAGTTTGCATAATCGTGTGGATATATCACATACCGCATCATAAACAGGCATCTGATTGCGCCAGAACTCCAGAGGAGGAAGAAGCAGCCTACCTGCAACACATAAAGCAATTGACATTAACAGAATAATAATCTAAAATCGGTATTCTTTTATCAATCAATTTGCATCCTAAAGTTCTTATGATTGATAAAGTCATCATCTTCCATAAATGGGGCACCAAGCCCAAGCGTACAGACAGATAATACAGGCCAAAATTGACAGGAAAATTAAAATGCCCTCACCCCTCCCCAGTGATAAAGTAATGCTGAAAGAAAGAGTACGGGTAATACTCGCCTGATCTGGATCTCCTAAAATTAGATAAATCTGGAGAAACTGCAGATAATTTCTCCTTCAAAAAACCAAAGACATGGAAGCAGCCCTTCAATCAATAGATGTATTACAAATAAAGCCATTGGAGCTGGATGATAGTCATGTGCCAGTACAAATGAGAACAGATGGACATAGCAATGTAATTTACACAAGACACTACTACTTACATGTGAGTCAAAATTAATTCTCTTTTTACTCCTCTTAACGGATGGGCTTCCCCCAGTAGTATCAGTTGAAATGGGCTTCGTTTTTCTTTTAGGATCAGCTGATTTAGACCAAGTCATTTTTCTGTTAGACTTGGTTGTTTTTGGTCTAGAGTGCCCAAGGACCACTTTTCTTGGGCTACATTGATTTTCAGCATTTCCAGACCGAGTTCCAGATTTTCTAGATGCAGATCCTCCACCAGAATGTTCTGACAGCACATTTACTTCCCCCTGTAACTGAATGGGTGTAACTGGACTTTTTGGTTCCTCTTCATTAGAAGTAATTGTATTTCCAGAATCAATGCCAGTAGCAACTTCTTTGAAGATGTTAACAACACGGCTTTCCCAGTCAGGAGGAAAGCCAAATAGAAAATCATTGAAAACCTGGCCAGAAAGCATATAGCAACAACATAAATACATATCCCCTCATAGGCTCATAGGATTAAATTTGCAGCCCATTAAGAAAATTTCAGGATATATAATCTTTGCTTGCCTTAAGGAACACCAACATATGTTAGAAATTGCTCTATGCCTCTGAGGCACTATCGGCTCACATTCTCTAGCTTATAAAAAACAAACAATTGCGTACTCTCATCAGCAAACATTGGATGGCAACGTATAAAAATTGAGGATTGAGGAAATACTGGATTCACTTTGTTAAACCAAGTAAAACACTGGAGTACTCCAGAGACCAAGGTTTATTGATGCATTTTACTTTTTTGAACATATCCAGATTGGCACTATTGTGGTCATTTTTATGGAAAATATGACCGTCGATTAAGATTAACACTCCACAATGCAATGACAACTATGCTACGAAGCAATGCTACATTGTAAAACATATTTATCAGGAAAGAGCAAATTTCAAAATTTACAAACCTCACATGAGAAGCCATTTTCCTTTGTCTGCAGCTCATTAATGAAACCTATAATAATAAGATAAATTCCATCTGCCGTCTCCAAGGTAGATAGATCATGTCTTTTGATTATTGGAGCAGAAACAAACACCCGCTTTGCATCTTGCCTGTTAAAGTCAAACTGTCAGAAATCATCATTTCATCCCAAAATATTACCTTGACTGTTAGAAATATTATAATTTTGTGTCAACTTAGCCTCATACAACTATGATTTATGCCTCATATGACCACAATGCAAGTAAAATATTGACAAAGCCTAGTGAAATAAAAGGCATTAAATGAAGGTGGGTCAGAAATCCCGAAAATGAAATTGGGTCTTACTTTCTGGAGGGGTAGCCTGCAACAGCTAATTGCTTCCCCTGGAAATCCCTTTCAGCTTTAACCAACCACCAATTGTGCAAGCAAACCTTCAACAAGAAAAAGGGCAAAAAAAAAAGGAATCAGAAACACAAGATGGTGGAGAAGGAAGCATAATGCGATGGAAATGGTACGGTAACAAGGAAAATGAATGGATAACTGTAGGCAGGAAAACAGATGAGGAGTTGGATGCAGTTGGAGTTGATTCATTTTCCAAAGCCATGAACAAAGCTTAGCCTCTGAACTTCTTCCCAGGTTTTGAGTTTAGTAGGGGAATACTGGCAACAATGTAAATTTTTAAAAGGGGAACTAATCATAGAACAATAATGCTCCTCTTAAGATGCCACTACTGCTTCATCTTTGAGCGCTGCCTAGTAGAAAATCTTACAGAGCTGATGAAATAGTAGAAATCATCTAGTCCCTTACTCTTTGCTTGAGCACTCTCCTACAGCAGGGACAAATCCATATTAACTTCACCATATACAGGAATACATTATATATATACTTATTAATTAAAAAGTTTCTAATCATAAAAATTATAATTAAATCAACAAAGTTCTATTGCTAGGCCTCCCAGTTATTCAAGTGAGCTGCCCAGTGTAAGAAAATAGGAAATAAGCATCTTTGGCTTTACATAATTCATTTTTTTATGTATGCGAACACAAATGCATCATGAGATGAACGATTAACAATTGAATTAATAATAAAATATAATACAAGCATAAAAATACATGGCTTACTTTCCATAATATATTCTAATTAATCTTGTGGATGATGTCATCATACAACATTACTATAAAGCTAGACCTCCGGTAAGACAATTTTACTACTTTTAAATCCAGACTGAGTATGCCTACTAACTCTATTTCTTCAACTCAAATCCCAATTCTGCAATTCAGCAATCAATACATTCCTAAAGATAGCAATTAAGTTGTGATGATACAACGCAGCTCTGCCCCAATATAAAACATGGAAGTGCTCTTAGCTGAGAATTACATTCATATCTGGTATTGAAAATGTAGACTCTAGAATAAAACAATACCAGGATATATTGAAACACCCATAAGAGATTCAACAGTAAATTACATAATTGTATGATTAATACACAATAATAGACAAGCAATTATCAAACTGAAGGATTTAATTTCATTTGCAAACAAAACGATAGAGCATGGCATTGGAAATCTAAAAAAAATAACAATGCTAATAGTTAATCATAGGCAGTGCAAGGAGCAGAGGTCAATGGTCAGAACGTCAAGCTAAAGATTGGTCCTGCATTTCCCCACCTATTAGCTGGTGTTTGCTGAGAATTTCTCACGATACTGGGGAGATGAACCTATCTCTATTGCCCTTTTCGTTAAAGTTAAGTCACAAAGAGAACAAAAGCAGCTTCTTTTACCCGAGTCACAACTCACAATATAATTTTTTTTCTTTTACCTAGGTGAGGTACCAATGCGAGGGAAGAACTTGGCTGCGCCGGAGTGGGGCAAGATAATGTCATCCAATGAAGCCACTGCAAGATGCTGACGGAGCTCTAGGCGATGCTGGAGCTAGCCGTAAGGGAGGAAGGCGGCAGAGAAGGACTGTCGAAGCTGATGAATAGCACGGCGCCGATCCCTAACGTGCTCGTTCTGTGAACGAACCGTTTCCCGCTAGGATTTTAAAAAAAGAAAGAAAAAATGCAAAATGGCGGCCTTTTTTGGGCCATAAATCACCGCTGAACGTCAATTGGGTAAGAGAAATGCTGAGAGCCAGAGCCCAGAGGTTGCCTTTTCCCACTTTATTGTCATATTTCGGCCCAAAAAAACTTTGTGGTGTATATTGGGCCAATTTTGAGTCCCTTTAATGTAATTGGGTCAAGAATCTTGACTTTAAGCATGGGCTCACACGATTACTGTTTTCTTATAAAATATTTATTAAGTTTTCACACCAGCAAAGCTATTCATGACTTTAGGACTGCGCCGGAAGGACTGAGGATTGAAGAAACGCATTGCTCGCTTCGACGAAGAGAAACCGAAACAGGTTTACAACATCAACAGGTAAGGCCAGTCTCTGATTTTTCTTTTATAGAATACCTATAATTCGATTTGCCTTTTGTTGAAAATTCTGAATCCGATGCCTTCATTGATCTTTTTTAGATGTGACCATGTTCTTCAAGTTTTACAATTCAATCTGTTTTGCATCAGATATTTTCGATTCCGACACTCATTCTGCGTTTTTTATTGATGTTTCACTCGTCTCCTGGTATTAGACAATTTCAATTTTTAGATCGGAGTGGGTTCGCAGGTATATTGCGTGTTTGGTTTCACGTTTTTCGTGGTTTCATGCTTCACTGTACAGGATTGGGATGTGAAGTTTTGGAGATCAAATAGGTTTTTTATGTAATACTGTTAATTTGTCATGTGTTCATTGAAATACTAGTAATTCGGACACACCTCTATTCCATGGGTTGCCCAAAGTTGCAAGAAAACTAGCGAAACTTTTAGGGGCAATGTTTGATGGGGCTACGTGAGGGTAGAGGATTTACATAATGAAACTTCCTGCTTTTGCTGTGATATAGTGGTGGCAGGCAGGGACAATGAGATTATCTGTTTTTCTCAGTGGACACCTAATTGTATTTAGACTACTTTGAGTTTCAAGCTCTTGATGAATATGATTCATGAATAATTTCTACAACTTGGGTTTTCATGCATTCAAGTTTTCTGGTTCAAAATTATGTTAAGCAAGTTATGTATTGGGTACTGACATATTATGCTTGTTGCTTGTAATGACAGGTGATGGATGATCAAGATCTGGGTTTCTTTGCCAATTTTCTTGGCATTTTTATTTTTGTTCTGGTAATAGCTTACCACTATGTCATGGCTGACCCCAAGTATGAAGGAAATTAGGACCCCTTTGAAGTGTAATAATATTCATGTTATATATTATTTAAGCTGTTTGGAAGGTAGACTTTGAGTTGATATTAGTTAAGAACTTAAATTTGGGAATGTGAATGCTTACTGCTGTAACTTTTATGAACGCTACAAGTTCGTTCACTCCAATTCTTGCGATACATATGTGCGCTTTTAACACCAGGTCTTGCTGAGGATTGAAATAATTAATATGCTCGACTTGGTGTATGGTCTAAGGATTTTGTTAGATTAGTTACTATGTACCTTATTTCGATGAAATCAAGCCAAGTGCGATATATGATTGATAACTTTTTTTAATTCTCTGTAGTTACACACTTTTCCATTTCCCTCTGCCTGACTGACTACGATAATTTATTCCATTTCTGGGCTACAAGCATTCAACTATTGGAGTTGCACTTGATTATAGTTTGTTTATAAATATACATCCTATATTTTTTTGTGATATGCCTAGTACATCTAATTGATTAGTTAGTATGCCCAATACACGTTGTGGGGCTAAAGTTTATTAGGAACGCACAGTATTGATCATACAATAAATTTGACTGAGGCTTGAATCACACGAGGGATTCTCCCACATCAGTAGTTCTTTTACTTCATTCTCAATCTTTATTGTTTCTCTGATCAAGCCAGTGATGCAGAATCCTAAGCAGCTGTAATGAGCAATTATTTGGCCTCTAGCAGCCTCCTCATCGGATGAGTTTGAGTGAACTGCATCATCTGCCATCTCCTTCAAATGTTGTAGGAAAGAGCAAGCAAAGCTTTCAGCTTCTTCATGATCACGCAGGACCCTAATTGTATTGGCGTCGGGACGGTCACCTAATTCCATGTCTCTACTGCGATTTATTTTCTTCCACTTTCGTTCAAGTTTCCTGAGAGACTCAATCCGAGTTGTCTCCTCAAGGCATTGCAGAATAGGGCTAACCTTGGCCTTGAAAAGCTCAATGACCTCACTCCCTTTATCTTGAAACGTTACACCTCCTGTCGGTGACAATGTTGAGACATTTTCTATTGAGTGTACCACAAAAAGTAAGAGATCTGTCGTGGTTGATAAGGAATCCAGAATCTTCCTGTAGCAAGCACAATGAAAAGGCAGGAACCAGAAATTTGGCTCCAACTCGGCCTCCTCTATGAACTCCTGTAATTGACACACAACAGACTTGAGGTTCTGTTGTCTCTTTCTCAATTCTTGAGAGTTGCTGCAACATGTCTTTTGTTTATCGCTGGTAGAAGCAATAGCAATAGTGTCGATGCAACCTTGAAGTGCCCTGAAGCTGTGTGAAAGTTTAGATTTTGCGAGACTTGTCCCTCTCGAAGGGGTAATAATAATCTCTACGACTATGAAACAGGTGAGTCCAATGGTAGCCTCGGCTATTCGAGCAATGGCAAACTGTGCAGGAGGGCCATAAATCTTTCTTCCGAGAACGATGAGGGCCCCTAAAACTGCTGAAATCCCTCCAGCTTGGCCGTACATTTTACTGTGCATTAAAAAACAAGAGAATACGACCCATGGCAGAAGAGGCAAGAAGCTGAAGCCCCCAAATCTATGGAACACAAAGCTACAAATGACGCCGTAGATCATTCCCAACGCTGTTCCTTGCCCTCGAGCATTAGCAACATAGAACGTCGGCTGTCTTCTCGTAACAAAACTTATGGCAATCGTAAGTCCCGACCAAAATGCATTCTCTCTGTCATATAGCAACCCAAAGAACACGGCAAGTCCCAAAGAAACTGAGCACTTGAATGCAAAAACCAGATTCTGTCTACTGGGTAGCATGTTAATAATAATAATCTCTTTGATCCTCCCGAGGATTCCATGCTCATAGGCTTCATTTTTCTGGGTTTTCTCTTCCATGTTGTTGGAGTTTGTTGCAATAGGGTTGTCCTCTAGAAGGAGCTGAACACAGTACAGAAAGAATGAAGTTGGGAGGTGTTTATATGCTGCGGATAAGTTCTCGAGAGACAATGGGGAACTGTTAAAGTTTGCTCTGTTCTTGCTTTCTGGAGCAGTGGTTGCATCAAAAGAAGCAAAGCACGAAGCTTGTTTATTTAATTTGAGGCTGAATCGTCCTCTGTAATCGAGCAAAACACTCCTGAGCTCCTCATCAATGGAGCCAACAGGAAAAGACGTGCAGCTTGAGAGAGCAATGTCCATTCCTCGTAATGGTATCTCTTTGTCTTGTAGTTTGTCATAGAAGGCTCTCATTCGAGGCCTTTCCCAACGCATCCCATCCTGTGATGAACAAAACAAATACTTACCTCAATTGAATTTTCTAGTAAGGGAAAATTATGTGCCTTTTGTTTTATGGCAGTGTTGGCTTACCAGGTTACTCTTAATCCACTGGAGAAGCTTGGCGCCTACTTTAGCCAGGGACTTTGATTTAGTGCGCAAGTCATGAGCAGTTGAGTTGTCTGATGCGGAGATAGCTTCTAGATAGTGATTAAACCTCTCAGAAGCATTCTCAGCGTATAATCCGAATGCATTTTTTACCTGAAAGCCATAAAATTGATGTGAATGGAACCAAAATGATTGTTGTTGCAATGTGCAGTAGATTCTTCAAACATGTGGTGGAGATCAGGTCCTGGCTTCACGGGACAGAGGACCCTACTCTTTAAATATAAAGGACGTGTCAGATGTGGGAGGAATTGGAGGTGATTGGGCCCCCTGTGGAAGCCAACAACTCATAGGGAGTTCAGATTATGGTGGGTCCCCCTTTTTTCATTTTGTGAATTGAAATCATTATCTTTTGAATCAATCCTGATACTTTCATTTTGTTCCTCAGGATGCTGTATTAATCCAGGCCACTCAGGCTGACTCAAACCTAAGACTAAACATGTGTAAAAGCTGCTATAGATGTCTCCAGAGATTATTATATCTCTTGCACCAACAAAAGATTCTTAACATGCACAAGGAGACAAGAGAATGCTCTATAAACTTCGCCCTGTATTTTGAAGGGAAGGGAATATCGCAGATCAAATTGTGAGAAATTGCTTTCTGGATTGGTCAAAAGGGTTTTATCTGCATAAGTTACATTTGCAAATGGTTTGGCGTTAGATCAATCAAAGATCATTAAAACTGATGATGGTGATGATAACGATTATTATCATCACGTACTCTTCGAAAATACACTAGCGGCTAATGGCCAAAAGATTATTTGTGATATATTGAGAATGAGTCAGAGTTGCTCTATCATTCGTCAATGGACTTGATTCTTGTCCAGTCTTTGGTGTCTCTTGAGGCTGATTGATGTGCATGTCTATCAAACGCCACCAAAATCTCTCTCTCTCTCTCTCTCTCTCTGTGCACATGGACCCATACATGCCAAAGGCTTAGAAACAAACAAGGTGTCCAGAAAAATTGCATTTTCCGGCTGTAATATTAATATTTTTTTCAGGGCCTCCGAAACATTGCCAGATGGTTGGAGCTTAATTTCAAAAGATATAGATTGACGGTAATTTAAGCGCAAATGAAATAACCGAGTCCCTCTAAAACAAAAGGCGTTAAACACTTTAGCCCAGCATGCATGAATACAATTATAACTTGTAACTCTGTGTGTGTGTGTGTGTGTGAATTAATATAATGAATTCCATTATCGAACCATAAAAGAGAGTGATGATGTAATACCTGAAAGTGAGCAAGTCGAGGATATGGAAACAACATGGCCAAGACAGAAGCCAAAGCTCCGAGGGCAGTACAAGAAGCCACGTGAATTGGATGCTTTAAAACTCCAGCTTCTGCCCCATGTATCACTGTGTTCACGTATACAATCACTAGCTGCCCAAATGCGATTCTCTTGGTCAACAAGTGTGTCGCCTCCGGCACCGCCACCACAAATGCGCTCACCGTCACCGCGGTCGCCGCCACTCCGCTCGTAAAGTGGGCAGGTCCCACCACATGTAGCACAACAATGGACAGGATCATAACCTGAAGGGTCGCACAAAACACATGCCAGCAGCCTCTGATGGTGTCACCCAGGTTTGCATCCAACAGTACGAGAATTGTTGTCACATAAGAGAAAGCCGGGAACTCGAGGTATTGCCGGAGCCATGCCGGGCCGTGCAGGACGGTGCAGCCTACTATGGTGCATGCCAAGGTGGTTCGTAGAGCCAAGCCGAGCCGAGATCTCCATAACTCAGCTCTTGTGTCACCTATTGTAGTTGCTTTTGACATGTTCGTGAGAACAAAGATCAGAATAAACTTAGAAAGATCTTGAAAAAGCTCAAGAGGACCAGAAGAGACAAATTAATAATAAACAGCGGAGGATGAGAAATAGACTTCAAAACCCTCTATTTAAACTGAAACAATACTGGTGTCCACGAAGCTCCCATGTGTGGGGGCGGAAAAAATCATGTTCGTACCGTGACTAGTTTTTTTTTTTATTGACTATTTTTTTTGGGTTGGGTATGTGTAAATTGGTGAATTATTAGTTAAATACCAACAAGTAACAAGATGAAAGAACAAATAAGCAAATACGGGTCGAGGAATGTTCCGTTATCTTTTCTGCATTGGCAGCACTAGTAGTTCCAAAATA
>QFDD01007819.1:0-10000 GCA_006871305.1 Vachellia collinsii | reverse complement strand
GACCATAGAAAGTAAGATTCGATTAAAATTGGAAAGACATAAGATAATCAGGAGTAGGTTTGAACCATGGGTTTACATGAAATCCAGCTAACTGCATCACTTTCGGAGTGTCCCTACAAGATCCTCTCAAGCTCTCTCGGAGTGCAAGGAATGGTTAGTGCACCTTCCTGATCAAACCCGTACTCCTCCGCTGCTTCCTCCAGTAGCCTCAAAAAACATGGGTGCGTTAGACAGCTTAGTGGCACCACAAATCTCCTTGGCTCCTCTCCGTCCTCAGCAATCACAGCAAAATGTCCTTCTTTCACATCTTCTGGTACATAGCTCGACTCACTACCTTCTTCTTCGCATGCGTTTCGATATGAACTCGATTTCATGCCCGGTAACAGTTTCTTTTGGATCTTCTCAACCACAACCTTCAGCTTCACGATCCCACCTTTCTTTTTACTGCTGCCACTTCTGAGTTTGGCCATCATGTACTGCTACTCCTGCTTCAATATATTTATGTATTTTTGTATGTATGAGCAGGTGTTCGTGATTCTGAGTCTTGAACTGGCTAGGTCATGCATTTATAGCAATGATCAATAGTGACGGAGTTAAGATGTGAGAGGGGGAAAGAGAGGACAACGTGGGGGGTGAGAGAGAGGGTAGACCAGTGCATGTTGGGGAGTGTCATCGAGATTTCAATTTACCATGAATTGTCTCTTTTCTCCACTGCAGTCATGTCTACCTCACATTATTAACTTCACCTCCGCGGCTACTCTCTCCATTTATTTCCCTTTTTTTACCAATAACCAATAGCCTTCGTTCAAATTATTCACCGTTTTCACCAAGTGTCGATCTTTTTATCTAATGCTTCCGTTTATGTTCAGTCTGTCCACATGCATTATAATTCATACATGTACTACGAATACCCCAGTTCGCGAGCTTTCAATTTCCGTGGACATTTAATCGTACGAATGCTGGGTCATGTGCTCCGTGTTACTCGAAATTAATAATGTCACTATTTCTTTGTGAGTTGTGTTGTGTCGCTGATATTTTGGACTTACGAACAATGTTATTTAATATTGGCTCTTAGGAAAGCATGAAGGAGCACTTGCTAGGGGGAAAATGAGATCTTGCGGCTCATAAATATAAAAGTACCTTCAAGAGGTGACCAATATCCTCAAGTTTAATTGTTGCTCCACTCTTCAATTATATATTCCTGCGCGCATGACCATGATTTTGAACCATTATTTGCCAAAAGAAAAAAATATGAACAGCCTTTTTTATTTTAAACCTCGAATAACACCCTGCTTGTTTAAAGTTCTCACCTAATTATGATTCTTTTTGAAGAAGAAAGCCCTATGAGCGAGTCTGTCGTGGTGCCTGAATTGAGTACCAAGTTTTTAGATATTTGCACCGATTAGGAAGGGGGATACATACGAGAAGAAGAACCTTTAGAAATATCCCGCACTTTGATTCTCCAGGCTAATTAAGAAGAGAGAACATGAATAATAAAAAAAGTGCAATGGGGAGGCCCAGAAGAATGGGACTGCTCGATGTTTATTCATGTTTTTATGGGTGTAGAATAATGAATAGATGCAAGTTGTCAAACAGTCTGCTTGTGTTCTTGTCATGCAGTTGAGGTCCTCAATTCATTGAAGAGATGCACAGTCGGAGTTCAATGTTCACGCAGATAAAAGAGCAGATTGAGGGGTACATGCCTGCAAGGTCGTGTTTGAGGAACATTATCCAGCCATATCAATCATGTTCCTATTTGACTAATCGAACTGCAACTATTCAAATCCCGTGGCAAAGATATTTAGAAACATGATTTGACAGAGGCTGTGTTGTTCTTTGTCGTGACTCGTCTCAGCGCATGCACTTAACTCAAGCTCACTGTACATGTTTGTGTGGTAAAATGATATTCACACACGTCGACATAAAACTCATCTTATATATTTACCTTATAAACGGTAAATCAAATTAAAAAAATAACTTCAACTGCTAATTCAAACAAGCATGAATCTCTTATTTGGATCAAGGGTTTGGATAATTTGTGTGAAACTGAGGTATTAAGTTGGACCTCCATGATGTTTTTGAGAGTTTTCCCTCCTAGTATTTCCCTCTCCAATTTTCTTCTCATCCAAACATGGGGTGAGTGTGTATGGGAAAAGATTAAAATGAACCAAACGAGAGGAAAAGGGGACTTGGGGAGAATTTGTTTCAAATCAATGTTAATGGGTTGGAACAATCCAACACTTGATGGAAACCTGGTCCTAATATATGAATGAAAAAGTGATAAAAGCAGAGCCAGGATAGAGACTTTTTTTTGTTAGTACAAAAAGGTTTAGATGGGTTCAACACCGGTTATCCTACCAAGGTCAGGGCACGACCCTAGGATTCAGAGAGCACTTACAAGGGACTTACGAGATCGCCTACCAAATGAGCTCTCACAACGGCAGGGGAAATCGAACTTACATCCTTTTGAGATCCTAAATCCGTTCCTTACCATTTATGCCAACTTTGAACTGGAGAGGATAAGGACCAAAGAAGGCAGAGAGGAATGGAACGGAGGAAGCTGATTCAGCTTTCACAACATGTGGGCCTTCAAATATCATTTTTCTTCATCCCCTCCCTTTCCTTCCAACTGACTTGTTCTGTAAATATCTTATCCCCAGCCTGTTAGAGCTTCCACTGCGGCCCATCCATCGAGTCTTCCATAGCCGCGTGCTTAATGACATGTATGACAAACTTGATATGATAATTTAAATCAGAATAAAGTGATCACAGGGTGCCAAAAATAATAAGCACCTTGTTACACGACCTGCCCTTGGGTCCTCATAACCTCGCACAACAAATGGTGTCATCCTTTGTTAGAAGTTGATAGGATTTATAACTCCCAGATCTGCACGTTCTGAAATCTTTTTTATTACAAAGGCAAGCCTAGGGCTTGAAGATAACAACAGTCTACTTGGTAGACAGCACTGGTGGTACTTTGTAGCATGTCGCCACCTTCTCTCCATCGCATATCAAAACAGCCAGCAGGGGGTATCATTAGTAGGGCAGAATCCTGACTGATTTCTTGAGATATGCAGTCTAGGTAGTCGACATATCTAAGTCCTTTCCTGTATGAATGTGACCTCCAAATGCCAATTTGAAAGAATGATGGATCGTAAACCCTAAACCATATGCATGTTCTGAATTTCTGATTGAGCTACTTTGCCCAGCGGTTTTGTTCGTTCCCAAAGGGAAATAAAAAACAGCGTTTCGCTTTCAAAAATCCAAGTTCAATAGGCCAACCATTGCTTTGGGAAATCAAATAATGACCAAGAATAACAAAGGCGAATCAGTAACCTGGTATTTTCACTTCATTATTCGAAGAGAAATCCATGAACTTATATGAAGAGGAATCATACAATGCAAACAAACGGAACATGCTTTACAGCACTGTAAGGTAATTCATCTTGTATGTGTTGTATCCCGACTACATGGAAGACTTTTGAGGGATGTTTTTCTCCCCACGCAAAAACATAATAAAACAAACACGACAATGCGATAACCAACAGCCATGAGAAACAAAACCAGTAAATTCTCCCACTTGGAATTATTGTCGCTGGAGATGTTATACGCACTCTGGAGAGCTTGAAACCCAGATATACTCCTTACCTGCCCAACTGCAAAAAACGTCCCTAGGTACTCATTCTCCAATAGACCCTACATCATCAAGACAAATATTAGCTTCCATAAAGGGCCATCTCTACTGAATCAGAGGTAACTTCTACAAAAGCCATGATCACAGGATACCAGATGCTTGCCTGAATAGAGTATGTGTGAAAGGATATATAGGATATTGGATACATCCACACTGGTCCAGGCAAAGCATTTCGAATTCTAAAATAGCCAGCAGAAAGCATCATGGCCACCTGAACAAAATTCATTTGTATTAACATTTAGTCGACTATTTAGCATCAGAAGGCACGTAAAAAATCTTTAAGTAATAATGGGAACAAAATGAAATATCGGTTTGCTATCACTTTACGGCTAAAATAATGTCCTGCGGGAAATGGAGCTCACATGTACACACAGCAGGGTCAAAACACTCCAGAAGGCATCTTGCCATAGAGAAGCAATGACTAGCACAAGTCCTTCATTCACTAACAGGCACATGAAGAAGTTCAGCACAAAGTACATCAACAAGCTAAACTCATCTCGCAGCCCTACTAGGAAATAAAATACAAGGCTTGATGAAATGGAGATGAGAAACAGAAAAGCGATGCTGGAGAGAAGTTGCCCAAGTAAAAATGCTAATGCACCAGAGTGCTGGTTTGATTCTTCGCAAGCATATATCTGCAGAACAGTAAATACTTTCATGAATCAGCTTTAGAACCCAATAAAACAGTGCCCCAGTCCTTGCAAATGGGGGGAAATGATACTTCCACCACTAATACTACTACAAATGATGTGATGGTGATAAAAGAATTAAAGCATGAATAACATATTTCCCTTTCAATGGATGACCTCTGGTTTTGGAGTACAAAGTGCTTGTTTTACTGAACCCAGCAGAAGAAAGCCACAAACACCAGCATTTAATTATTCCCATAAGAATCACTATGAATTTTCACGTTCGACAACTTGCAGAGCCAATTCGTTGTGTATGCATGTCAAAAACTATAACTCTACCACCTTCAACAGCAAGTTAGTAAAACTACCAAATAATTTCTGGATCCAGTGGGTGATTAATGTCTGGCTAGATCCACAGAATATTTTTAAGGGAAAAAAAGCACCAGATGGCAAATTTAGACTTCATTTCATCAAATATAAAGCACATAAAAGCAAAACATCAAATTGCTGAAAAATGTGACAGGAATGGTAGCAACAGGGTTACCTTGATTTCTTTCAGAAGTGAAGGCGCACCAGCAATGCTTAGAAGGGAGCAGAATGACACAAATACAAAAATTGCAGCAACTCTAGTCTGCAATGCACAATACATAAAAACGTAATTCATGCATTTTATGAGCGTATTAAGTATTAAAGACATAATTAAATGCCAACATGAGCTACAAGAAATACCAATTAAGAGTGGATGTGATTGTACTGCTGAGACTTACAATAACAGAGGACAGAGAATGGCCCAAACCAGAAAACACAGTCCCTATACAAAGTGTGAGAAGAATATAAAGAATAAGCCGAAGCCAATAATATTTCCACTCCCTTGACATAACTAACAACGATCTCCATGTCAAGACTGCAATTCGAGTAGCATTACTAGCTTTGCCTTTGCTTTTGAGGGCTGGACCTTCCTGAGAAACCAGAAATTTTTTAAAAAAATAATCATAATAACTAAGTTACAATGGTAGTCCTTGAATTCAGCTGTGCAGGATATAGTCTGGTATAAAATAGTGTAATGAGAAGTACAA
Organism: Vachellia collinsii; assembly: GCA_006871305.1. NCBI lineage: Eukaryota > Viridiplantae > Streptophyta > Magnoliopsida > Fabales > Fabaceae > Vachellia > Vachellia collinsii. Next base: position 4,601 of record QFDD01007819.1, on the reverse strand, counting down.
ATCCAGATGAAGTCAAGCCAAGTACTAATATATATAACTTAGTTAATTATCCCAACCTGTAGCATGTGCAGAGTGTCCCTAAGTAGAAACTTCAGCACTTGAATACAAATGGTACAATGAATAAATGTACCCACCAATGAGATCCAATAAATATTAACACGCAGATCTCAAAGCTGATAGGCTTAAAAACTTGATTATAACATTAACAGCGCCACTACCTTCTCAATAAGTTTCAAAGTCATAGTTTCAACAGCAGCTGCGTCTGCAGATGATTTATACGTTGCTTCAAGTGTGCGTATAGCAACAGCAGTGTCCATGTTGACAGAAGAAAACTCCCCATTGTCATCCTGTTATACAATTAATTAAAGGACTAACATATGATTATCAGCTAGTAACATGAATTAAACATAAATCAAAGAAAAATGCATTCTGGGAAACAACGGTCGCCCCAAAAAATTTTGGAACAATTACCTGCCAATTTTTGCACATTGCAATTATCCTGTCAAAATCTGTATTAATTGCACGGAGAAAGTGATCGGAAGGGCTTTGCATGATAGGGCAAGGAAATCCAGCATTTGAGAAGTGCTTCATCAGCATAAAATGGCAGCAGTCAATGATACAATAAATAAACTTTTTCTAGGCAGAGCACGTAAAATTAAAAAGATAAGGCCTTTCAGAATCTTGTACACATGAAGGTTGAAAGGACTTTTCATAATAATCATATTTAATGTGCAAGAGCATAAAGGTAAAAGAAAAGCTACCTGCAAACAAGCTAATGTTTCTCCAAAGAACAATGTATTTCCATTTGAAAGCAGGCAGATTCGATCAAAAAGGCCAAAAACTTCTGTGCTACTTTGATAGATGGTGAAAATAAGAGTATAACCAGTGCTTGCAAGCTTCTTCAATGTAACCATCATCAAAAGTGCTGAGACACTGCAGAAAATTAAATAAATTATTAGAAAGATATTAGAAAGTGATGGACCCAGTTCATTCATGGGCCAAGTTTATTCCAGGTGGAGTAGGAATAATGGTCCAACACTTGTTACAGATTCTGGTGAGTAAACCAAAAGGCTGTGTTGGTATCTGACAGGACTGACTGAATAGGAGGTTTTCAAGGGTTTGCAGCCGAATGAGAGTAAGGAAGATACTGTTTTAGGCATGGAGAGGACCTAACCTCTCAAAAGTCAGGGGAGATCACTTCTTTCGGTGACTGTATAGTTTTTGTTGTTTAATTACTGTTTCAGGACCTGGATTAGCTGTTTTTGCTGTTTAACTAAACCTTGTTGAGGGCGGCACATAGAAAGTCAATTATCAAATTGTGAGACAAAAATACCAATTTATTAACGGATACCAAGAAGAACTAGATCAGAGCGAATTTTTAGATAAAAACAGAGATCAGGTAAACACCTGTCCAGATGATAAAGGGGCTCATCTATAAATAAGACATGTGGTTTCATCACCAGCTCCCTGGCAATGCTAACACGCCTTCTCTCCCCACTAGCAAGGCCCTTCATGTAGCAATGTCCACCAATAAGTTTATTGGCATAATCACCCAAAGACATTGCATGAATGGCATCCTCAACCACATTCTTTTTCTGACAAAAGAAACCAGGAAGTTGAAGCAGGGCTGAATAGTATAGAAATTCTCGCACAGTGAGGGCCCCAATAAGAGTGGTTTCTCTCTTCACATAACCCTGCAAATCAAGAGGCAAACTTCAGATGAAAATTTGGTTCAGAAGGCTATTTTGATCAAAGATATGTCAACACTCATCATATTAAATTTTTCCATGTGCCATCATAGTTCGTATACCATATGCACAATGATATGACACAAACAGAAATAACTGATTCTGGACAGACCTGAATCGTATAAACATAATTTTAGACTTACACATCCATTCATCAATGAAGTTTCACAACTTATTACCAATATATCACATGATATCATGATTTACAGTAACAGATTATTACCCACGCTTACCATTAGACTAAATTAAATAGTATAGGTTTAAACATAATGGAAAAAGTAAATATCCAACAGCCAGTGCGATAGTGAACTCACGTATGATCCATAAGGCATGTCTGATTTTACTCCATTCACAAACACTTCACCGTAAATCCTAGCCGAAGGATGCAATCTTCCTGACAAAGAAAAAAATCATTTAAATTTTGATTATTCAAATATACACAAGAAAAAAAATTATTTGTTGCAATTAATCAGTGACAGAGTAAGCATGATTCAAAACCTGCAATAGCCCGTAATAGGGTGGATTTCCCTGATTTAGCTGGACCCATGATTACCGTCATTGTCCCAGGTAAGGCATAGCCAGTTGAACTCTTGACAACCTTATCAGAATATTTCCTTTTCCCTTTCATTGTAACAGTCAAGTCTTTCCACACAACAGAAGCTCCCGCAACTCTTCGCGGAACTGCTGGACCCTCTGGTAGATGTGGGGATGGCAAGGACTCACTGTTGAGCTTTGAAAGAGATGGGGAAACTGGTGTAGTGGCAACGTTAATAGAGTCACCTCCTTCTTCGACCCTAACATCAGTATCAGTATCATCCCACTCTGGTGAATCCTCAAACGAGATTGGTTGTCTGAGTGAACCCGGTTTACGCAGGTAGAAGAAGTTACTTGATGGAACCCGACTTGCTGGGCTGCTCACTGATGAAGATGAAGATCTATAATGATCCGATTGAGATTGTATTTCTTCCATTATGTTCAATGCCCATACATCAAATGTTAGACATCATTTTGCATGTCGCAGGATGCTTTCTATCAGCTAAGTAAGATTGCAGCTAAGGCGTCAGTCAGGAAGGATATATATGTCTCATAAATCATATCAGATTTTCAACCAGCAGATAATTCTTGTATCAACAGCCTGCAATGCAAAACACACAAAAGTAAAATTGGTCAATGTTTAGCCAAATCAAAGTAATCAAGTTCTCTCATTTGTGATGTATTGGATAAAAACACTGACTCAGATATTCCGTCGTCGAGAAAAGGAACTGAAGGACCACCAGATTGAGAAAATAGCTCGTTCTAACAATAACTGAAGTGAAGAGAACAAAAATAAATGATTTTATGAACTCGTAACTGGATAATAGTTTTACTACTCATGCAGAGCCAAAGTAATGAAGCCGAAATGAAAAAAGATGCGAAACTGTATGTTCAGCCAGGGCCTCAATAGAATGAAGAATAGGATCGCCGCAGAAGCTCGATAACACGAAGGAGAAGGAAGGGATATGGGAAAACACATAAAATCCAGCAGAGAACTCACGCATGCTCTTTTCCTCCATTAGGACAAAACCTGTAATTAAAGGAGGCTGAAAGGGCGACAAAGAAGCCGAAATGCCAGAACTTGCATTCTGAATATTTCAGGTTAAGACACAGGACATACAAGGTCATGCTCTTAACTATTCTAGCAGACCTCTCGGCTGAAATGAACTCTTATTTCATCACTATGAAAGACAGAAACGACTCTTCAACACGCTAACCAACGAGAAGAAGAAAAAGGAAGCAGTATTAAGATTTCTCAGTTGAGCTAAGTTGAGAAACGAAACGAAACGAAACGTAGAGAGCATCCCCTTTCATGAAGCTTCAAGCTTACAGAAATGAATGAGAAAGGCAACAAGGGACAAACCTGGATCTAATCAAGAAGAGAGCAGCGTGGGTGGGAAGGCTTCGGGTTAAGTGTCTGACTAAACTCTAAAGGGCGCGAGGGAAAGACAGGATGAAGGAGGATATTTGTGATGAGCGGGTGATTCGACCCGCCTATTTCGGGTTATATTATGATTATCCCATTGTTTGTGACTTCAGAGTTGGGAGTTGGCATCTCGCTCCATTGCATTTATTACCATCTTTAATTTTCTCAAGCTTTTCTTTTTTGGCCCTTTTGGAAAGACGAAGAGCAATGATGTTGGCTTGCAGTGCCACCGCAATCGGTTGTGGCCCATAGTGGACCCGAAATTGAAATTGATCACATCTCCATCTTCAGCTAATGAGGATTCCCATCATTACCAGGAGCAGCCTTTCAAAAGAGTCAATAACAAGTCTCAGATCAATCCACCATTACTTCTTAAATTTAAAAGTGTTTGACCATGGAAATTGGAAGCTTTTTTTGCCTTTTGTTTTCTTGGTGGCAACATATAAATTCATGAAATTGAAGAGAGTACAGGATCAAGTAGACACCGTGTTGGCCAAAATGAAGTGCACTGTGAAGCACTCGAGTTTGTGCTGTTCAAGAGGGTTTTGCTGCCCATTCCAACGCGAAATGATGGTCCCTGTGCCCAACCTAACTAGCTTCTTGCCTTCGACACTTCGTTATGTCCAATCATTTTATTGGAATGCACATTCCATTATCATCATGACATGGATTTACAGATCCACGCTTGAACATTTAAATTATATTTTGTCTGTTTGTTTTACAATAAATAAGATACAGGGATCATTACCGATTTTAAATCAAATGCAAACAACTCACATTTTAATATGCATAATCAATAATCTAAAGCTGCCCCTGTGCAGGAGCAGCACAAATCCTCATCCATGGCAATAATAAGTTAGAGAGACAAGGCTTGTTTCACAAGTAAAGGGGGT
>QFDD01007818.1:0-12452 GCA_006871305.1 Vachellia collinsii | reverse complement strand
CATAGATGACCCTTGGAATAATGATGATCCTGTAAGGAGCCATACTAGACATGAAAAGTCATCTCCTAGGTATGATAGAAGCAACCCTAGACCTGATTATATAGATGATATCACCAGAAGGGTTAAGGTTGAGGCCCCTGAATTTGATGGTAAGGTTGATCCCATTGCTTTTCTTGATTGGTTAGCCAACTTAGAGGATTACTTTGAGTGGTATGATATGGATGATATCACACGGGTACGTTTCAATAAGATGAAACTTGTTGGAGCCGCAGGGAAATACAGGCACACTCTTCAAATAGCCCTAGAAGAATAGGGTCAACCACCCATGGTTAGATGGGTAGGATGAAGATGAAGTTAAAACAAAAATAAGTGCCATCTCTTTAGTCAGCTCCTCAATCTTAAGCAAACCTCCATTATGGCCGACTATATAGCTCGCTTTGATGAGCTCATATTGAGATGTGGATTGAAAGAAGATCCTTGGTCATTGCTCAGTAGGTTTATCAATAGTCTTAGACCTGACATTCAACGGGAGCTCAAATTAAACTTCCCAGAAACCCTCGAGGACGCCTACTATAAGGCCTAGGAAATAGAATCTCTCTCTCAGTACTATTCTTTTCATCGCTCTTCACAAAGCACAGAGTTCCGACATCCTCGTAGCCTTCTTCCTACTGATAGGACTACAAGGTTCCTAAATCGGACAACTTCCCTCCTTCCTCTTGGACAAATGTCAAGCCTGAAGAATGGCAATGCGCAACCTAATAACCCCAGTGGTTCTAGTACTCATCCAAATGGGTTTGATATCAAATGTTTTAAGTGCCACACTAAAGGACATATCGCCTCTAAGTGTCCCCAACGCGCTCTCCTTATCGGGAACCAAGAAGATGATGTAGCTGCTGAGGATGCCCCTGACATAGTGATTGACCCTATTGACTTCCCTTTTGATGTGGATGAAGAGATCATCATGGAAGAATATGGGCCTAACAATCTTGGAGTAATGTGATGCCTTTTCTCTATCCCTGCTCCTAATGACTCATGGAAATGTAATATTATCTTTCACACATTTGTGAAATGTGGGGATAAGTCATGTAAACTTGTTATTGATAGTGGGAGCGAAAGGAATGTGATTTCCAGCCGTTGTGTCTCTCGTCTTGGCCTCACTACAAAACCTCTTCCTACCCTTACTCGTGTAGCTTGGGTCAACAACTCCTCCTTAACCATCACAAACCAATGTCGGGGTACCCCTTTGTTTAGGAGACTATCGGGAAGAGATACTTGTGTTGTCTTTCCTATGGATGTCTCTCACATCTTACTTGGACGCCCTTGGCTTTACGACCATAATGTCACCATTCATAGTTGAGCAAACACTCACATGTTTAAGCATGAGGGTAAAACTATCCTCCTACGACCTGCAAGACTTGAGTTAAAGGACAAAAACCCTGAGGGCTCAAAGTGCCCTACACCTAAACCCCATAACATTTACCTCTTAACCGGGCCACAATTTGCTCACGAGCCCAAGACTGCTCAATTTATTTTTATGGTTATATCTAAGTTCTCCAGCAGGATTATTGCTATAACTAGTACTGAGATTTCAAAGGAGGTCTCCTATCTCTTAGACGAATTTAAGGACATTACTCCAGATGAGCTTCCTACTAATTTACCTCCTATAAGGGACATCCAGCACGCTATTGACCTTATCCCTGGGTCCCAACTACCTAACTTAGCACACTATAGAATGAATCCTATAGACAGGGAGGAACTTAATCGGCAAGTTTGCGGATTGTTAGAAAAAGGGGTACATCCAACATAGCCTTAGCCCGTGCACCGTACCCACCCTTTTAACTCCCAAAAAGGACGGTACTTGGAGAATGTGTGTGGATAGTCGAGCCATTAACACAATCACTGTCAAGTACATATTTCCTATCCCAAGACTTGAAGACATGCTTGACCTACTTTCCAGCTCTAGTTGGTTTTCCAAAATTGATCTTCGTAGTGGGTACCACCAAATTAGGATCCGACCCAGAGATGAATGGAAATCTACGTTTAAGACAGAGGATGTGTTTTATGAATGGTTAGTTATGCCTTTTGGCCTTACCAATGCCCCTAGTACGTTCATGAGAGTTATGACCCACCTCCTACGACCTAACTTAGGAAAATTGCTTGTTGTCTACTTTGATGACATTCTCATCTTCAGCAAGTCTGAAACTGAACATTTGCAATATCTTCGCCAAGTCTTCCTTACACTTAGGCAAGAAAAGTTCTATGTCAACCTTCCTAAGTGTTCTTTTCTTAAAAAAAAAGTAGTTTTCCTTGGGTTTATTGTGTCCAAAAAGGGCTTAGCCACCGACCCCGAGAAGGTTAGAGCCATCGGTGAATGGCCAAAACCCAAATCCCTTCAAGTAGTACGTAGTTTCCTTGGCTTAGCATCTTTTTACCGACATTTTATCTGGGATTTTAGTACCATCATGAGCCCTATCACTGATTGTCTCAAGAAAGACAAGTTCAATTGGGGTGTTGCTGTATCACGGGCTTTCCAAATCATCAAGCACAAACTTTCAGAAGCCCCAGTACTAGCCTTACCTGATTTTTCCAAGTGCTTTGAGGTTGCTTGCGATGCGTTGGGCATTGGAATTGGCGGTGTCCTAAGTCAAGAAGGTCACCCTCTTGCTTTCTTTAGTAAGAAACTTAATGAGGCTAAGCAATGGTACTCCACTTATGATAAGGAATTCTATGCTTTAGTTAAGTCCTTTGAGATTTGGAAATACTATCTCTTGCCCCAACAATTTGTTGTGTATTCTAACCATCAAGCCTTTAAATTTCTAAACTTGCAAAGACATCTGAATCCCAAGCCTGCTAAGTGGGCAGAATTTCTTCAAGAGTTCACTTTTGTTGTCAAGCATCATGCGGGAACTGAAAACAAGGTCGCGGATGCTTTAAGTGGCCGACTTAGTCTTTTGCACACTATGAGTGTTAGCGTTACTAGCCTTGATCGATTAAAGGATGATTATGCCTCATGCACTGACTTTGGCACCATTTATCAAGAGGTTAAAGATGGACCTCGCCGTTACCTCCCAAACTTTCTCATTATGGATGGGTATTTATTCTATGGCACTCAACTTGCATTCCCCGCATGTCTCTGAGAAACTTTCTCATAGGGCTGCACATATAACTTGGAAACCCGCCCGCTCGACTCGGTCTGACCTCACCCTACAACAAACCCGGTCTGAAAAAATTGACCCGAAGCTGAGCAAGACTGGACCGGGTCCAACTCGGTAGACGGGTTGGACTGAACATCATATTGGATTACAGGACCATTTAGTCCATCTGACCAGGGTATTAAATTTATTTTAATATTTTTCCCTTTTCTACTTCTACTGGAACCCTAAATAAGATCCTCTCTGCTCCTTGAAGACTCAAACTAGTCATCACGTCTCCTCCTACCTCAGCTCCCTCGACTTGCATCTTCTCAAACCCAGTCAGCCAGTTGTCGGTGACTTGCGTCTCTGAACCTCTCAGGTACTTCCTTTCCTTCATTTGTCTCTTCATCTTCTTATTTATTCATACATACACAAATACTTTTTTAAAATAGAAACAAATCCGTCATTTCTATTTTGGAATCGCAAGTCGGACTCTGTTCTCATTAGCTTTCGTCTTCATATATGCTTACATCTTTTCCGTCGAGCTTGCATCTTCTGTCCAAGCGTCTAGTTGCTTCTCTTTTCTCCGGTAAGTTTTTCTCAACTCCATCCTTGATTCTCAAACCCAGTCATCTTCCATCAAGCTGCTTCTTTCTTGCTTCGTCAAGCTACATTTTCTGCTTTCCCTGCAATCGTCTCTTCATTGAAGGTTCCATTGATCTGTTCTTATGAATAGTTCAACTTAATGGATTTTTTTTTGCTTAAAGGAGAGCTGCTTTGTAACACCTCATAATATGAGAGACAGAGAGATCAGATAATGTAGCTGGGTGTTGAATCGACACATGCCTTTGAAGGTTAAAACAATTTGCTCTGACCAGCAAGCCGTGAGTTCGAGAAGCATAAGTTTAATATATGATGTTCTGATTAGTTTAATTTAATTATAGTGGTATACAGATGTAATACATACATTGAATTTTTTTCCCTTTTTTGGGGGGTATGATATTGTGGAGGATTAGGAATGGAGAAGAAAACAGATGAGTGGTTGCCTGGGAGAGTAGAGGCAAATTGATGAGAGGATTAGGAATGAAGAAGAAATTATATATATGAATCTATATGCGTGTGGGTACAAGTTGTGTGTTGCTGTTTGAAGAAGAAATCCAATTCTGGGCCAACAAAATGGGCCTATCTTTTTTTTTGGGCCAATGAAATAGGCCTTTCATAGTAAAGAGGGCCTCAAGCTTCAAGTTTTAGGGGAAAAAAAGAAACAACAAAGGACCTGGACCAGTCCAGTAACCCGATGGACCAAGTCCAACCCGATCTTGGTCCTGGGCTTGATCGAATTGGATCAGTCCTCAAACCATAATGACTAGCCCGGTCCTTTTTCAAGACTGGACTCTGGGTTAACCTCTAACCCAGTCCAACTCGGTCATTGTGCAGTCCTACTTTCTCATTTAGGAACTACATGCTGGGGGTTTAACTGGTCATTTTGGTCGGGATAAAACTACTGTCCTAGTTGAGGATTAGTTTTATTGGCCTTCCCTTAAACGTGATGTTGGTAGGATTTTATCTCAGCGTTGTACTTGTCAAACTTCAAAGGCCAAGAAACAGAATACAGAGGATGGTATACTCCTTTACCCATCCTGGACGTGCCTTGGAAGGGCCTTAGCATGGACTTTGTTTTAGGCTTGCCTCAGACAGTACGCCAACATGACTCCATTCTTGTTGTCGTTGATAGGTTCTCCAAAATGGCCCACTTCCTCCCTTGTAGCAAGACCATTGATGCATCCCACTTAGCTAAACTATTCTTTAAGGAAATTGTGCGCTTGCATGGATTACCCATGTCTATTGTGTCCGACCACGATGTCAAGTTTGTCAGCTAGTTTTGGAAGACCCTTTGGAAACTTTTTGGTACCCAATTGAAATTTTCCTCCTCTTTCCATCCTCAAACTGATGGTCAAATTGAAGTCACCAACCGTAGCCTGGGAAACCTGCTTCATAGTTTAGTTGGGGACAAATTGGGTAATTGGGATCTTATCTTGTCTACGGCTGAATTCGCTTACAATAGCTCCACCAATCGATCTACTGGAAAGAGTACCTTTGAGTTCGTTCAAGGTCTAAACCCAAAGCAACCTATCGACTTGATTCCTTTACCATTGATAGCCCATACTTTTGAATCCGCTGAATCCCTCGCCCACCGCCTTCATGAGTTACATGCTGAGATTAAATGAAAACTGGCACTTAGCAACAATCAATACAAATTAACTACTGATGCTTATCAACGAGTTCAACATTTTAGTGAAGGTGATTATGTCATGGCCCGTATTTGTCCTGAGCGTTACTCCAAAAATTCCTTCGAAAAGTTGCACGCCCGTGCCTCTGGCCCTTTTCACATTCTCAGGAAACTTGATCTAATGCTTATATGCTTGAGTTACCTCCTAACATGTCCATTAGTCCAGTCTTTAAAGTAGAGGATCTAGTTTCTTATCGAGGCACTTTTCAGCCTCCTTCTTGTTTAGTGATGATTTTGCAGGTTCCCAGAACATGTTGCTCCTATCCCACTGTTGCCGACAATCACCCGACCGAAGGAGACGATTGATGCTATAATGGACACCCCAGACTGTTCTCACTCTCAAAGGTGTTGTTCGTCGCTATCTCGTTTGTTGGAAGGGATCCTCTGAAGCCGATGCCATCTGGATTGCAAAGGATGAGTTTCGCCATATCGATCCTGCCTTACTTGACTCTTTTTAGCTTTCTACCTCCCCAGAGTTGAGTTCTTCTCCACCAGGGGGAAATGATGGGAATCATAAAAGATCAAGGAGGATCCCACGAAGATTTAAAGACTATCATATATCGCAGATTTGATTTACAGATTTGAATTGATTTAATTAGTAGTTATTTTAAATTTCGAATTGATTTGGCAGTATCTTGATATATTGGATTTGATTTTATGTGATTAGCATTTATTTTAAATTTCAAATTTGATTAGTCCTAGGGTTTGAATGAGGCTATAAATAGATCTCATATTTTCATTGTAAGTAGCTTTTGAATTGGAGAAATAATATTTTCTTTCTACCCTTTGAATCTCTCTGCTTCTCTCCTTTCTCTCTAGTTTCCCTTCCTCCCCTAATCATAGAGTCTCCTCTTTTCCCTCCCCGTCCTGCATCATAAGTACTCATAAAGAAGATGTACAATAGTAAATTCACTATCCAAAGTTTAAAACTTCATTTGGGCCAAGACCAAGTCCATTTTGAGGAGTGAAGGACGTGCAATATCAGGTTTTGGAAAAGAAGAAATTTACATATTACGCATGACCCCAATAAATATAAGAAAAGAAGAGAAAAGAGGTAAAAAAAAATAGTCGTGTGGGTCCCACAAGCATTAGAATATTTCTCGCACCAGTTTATAAACACCCCAAAACACTCCTATTCCTCCCTCATTTTGATCAACTTCTGGAATTTAGAGTGAGAGGACGAGAGAAACTGAGAAGGATAAGAAGAGAGAGTAGGAGGGGGAGGAGGAGGAAAGAGTCTTTTCTTTATGCAAGGCTTGTTCATTTACTTTAGGACGTTGGTGGGTATTAATTTTGCATGTTGATGATAGGTGGAAGTTGGGCCATAGAGAGAGAAAGTAAAGGAACATATGGAATAATCATAGCCAAACAAAGATTCAAGCTCATATTTATATTTTTATGGCTTTGCGTGTGGATAAATGCTATTACATGTTAATGTTTGAAATTTTGGAGGCTGAAATTGAATAAAATCTCATTGTTATGATGATTTGTAATGTGTTACAATTATATTAAATTGAAAAATCGAGTATATAAAAGCTTCTTGAGGACACTTTGTAATTGTTTGAAGTTGGAGATAAAGTCAAATTTCTGGCAATTTGAAGATGAAAATGCTCACTGTTTCAATGTGCAGTCATAATGTGGAATAAGTTTCCTAAATTACCAAGTTACACATAAGACAAGTATTTTGTATGAAACAGAATTGAAATTCATGAATTTTCCCCCTTGTCATGTTTTGGTTAGCTACCTTTTGATATGGAAGGGGGTTAAGTTTTGCTTAATTTGATGCTTTCAATGAATTTACTATGCAAAATTGTACAGGGATAGGCTCCTAATGCAGTCTTGGAAGCATTATTCATGGAAGGGGAACTTTGTGCACATATATGTATATGTCTCGGCCTACAGAGATTGGGGGCAGAGATGAGATTTTTTTTTTTAATTTGAGGTTTGAAATAGATTCTTCATGCAAAATTTATGTAGGGATAGTATGAGGGAAAAATTTTTAAATAAGAAAATGATTAATTCAAAAATTAAAGCTTAAAGAGTCAAGTTTTAAAAAGTTAGAGATTAAGGATTAAACGTTCATGGGTGTAATTTTTTGGACTGAAGTTCATAGGAGTAATTAGCTTACGCATAAATATAATATTCATTGATGTGCCTTCTATAAATAATTTGATTTAGGCTTTGTTGATTATGTTGAAGTCATGCAAGAAGCACAAGAGAGAACAAGCAAAGGAGTAAGTAGAAAATGAGATGCTTCAAGAGGTAGTGAAACATATGTTTGAAACCACGATTTGGTCCTCAGATGGCGAGGTGAAGTGGACAAATGTGGGGTGATGCAGTAAGCTCAGTTGGGGTAAAAGAGGCTTATAACACCCCTTCACGGATAATATTTCCCAAAGAAAGTGGTTTAGGGGAACTATTCCTAAGACTTCATCACAGCATGTATAATAAATATGACACTAACAAGTATACAGAATTAAATACATAATAATATAGACACTGAACTTAAAACCTGATTCTGAAGATACGGTAAAGACCAATGCAGCCAACAAATCATGTGCCATTGAACTTAAAACCTTATACTTATATGCATTCCCTTTCCACCAGAACAAAATATCAAATTTTGGATAATGGAAGCCTACTAATTCAGCCAATGGCAGTGACCTGTGAGGGAGGAAGACTGCAGGAAGACGATGACAAGTGGGTGTTCTATGGAGGTGTAAGGTGTGGACACAGGTTAGTAGGTAAGAGCTTAGTAGCTAACCCTCACTAGATCCTAGCTCCTTTTTGTCCTTAGGGTTGGAGGCTTTTTTTAAAAAAATATTTACACAAGGTTAAAGGGAGGACATGGGCACCTGTTGGGTGAACCTATGTCCCATCATGTGTATGGTGTACCCCTGTGTTTTGGACCCACCCGTAACTGGTTTAATTTGGGCAAGTTTAAACAAGTACAAATAGATGTGTCGTAGGCAAGTTCATGGGTAATGGTATTTTGCTCACCCCTAGATATAATAACCACTTAATGTCCTCCTATGTTAGCTTCCCATGCTAATATGTTATCACATGCAATTGATTTCCTATTTTTATTGAAAACTTCATCATTATAACTTCCATAAATCAGTTGGTGAGTATACTTTAGTTCTAAATAGATGGTGTATGCCACTATCTCATGTCAAAGTACTAACCTCTTTAATAAAGATAGAGAAAACCTGCATGTTTGAGATATTAAGCTTTAGTCATACCTTGAACCTGGCTTGATTTCCATAATTCCGGTTATTAGTACAAGATTGGTTCCAAGGTTTTTCTTGAATCACATGATTTAATCTCCATTGTCGTCTCTAATCAAAACCCCTGCATGTGGCGTGGTTATTAAGATGAACAAAAGTGTACACATCAAGTTTAACTGATCCTGTTGGTGGTGGTTTGCATTTAACATCTACGACAATTGTGGATGCAAATACTCTATGATACAACTTGCCTCCCGTGATTGATTCCATTATATGGTATAATCACTAAAGCATGTTTTCCTTCATCGAAAGCATTGCCACCTTCAAACAGTTGTATGCACCTATATTTCTAGATCAACCAACACATGTGCCTAAATAACGAGGTCTATGACCATCTAGCAAAACTTGCTTGACGAAGATTATGAGATGCATTCCATTGCAGCCATCCTTGTAGATCACAAGAAATGAAAACAAACTATGTGTTAGTTTTAATAATCATAGTCCATATCCATTTATTTCTCTCACATCACCCTAGTGGACACTCTCCTTTATTTGTAATGTCTCTTTTTATTCTCAGTGAGTTAGTGCACCATCGGAAGAATTTTGTTTTGTTAGAAATTTGTCAATGCTCTCTTACATATGTTTAGTTCTCTCAAAGTCTACACCAAATCCAATCGCCCCCTTGTAATCATGTTATAACAGGAAATTATAATCTTCTTTCACTTAAAAATGTTCATCAGCAACAATTCTCCATAAAATTGAATATGAATTACTATGCATTAATGGTTTCACATTTATGATTACCCCGAATCACCCAATTAGGTAGGAAGTGGCACCATCTCCTTACATTTGATGAACCACTAAGGAATATATAATTTGTCACCTTCTTGTCTAAATTAATACACCCCACATTTTCAAGACATAATCAATGAGTGACCATTGAAAAGGTATTCATCTCGATCCCACAAAAAACTAGTAGTAAGTCCATTATCAACCTATTTTCCTACACTCTTCAAGAAGGTATCCAATACATCCATAATGACTTTCCATATCAAGGATTCATTACCTTTAGTAACCACATTTGGGATCAAATTTCCCCTACAATCTTACTTTGCTCTCAATAATTTAACCCACAGTGATTTAGTTTAGTGATTAAGCCCCATCATAGTTTCATAATGCAAGATTGATTTTGTGTTTCTAAATATTATGAATAAATCATATACACTCTTACTTTTTATTGTACACACTTGTACAATGGAAGCTTATGCAAACAGAAGAAAATCATATACAAAGTATAATTGAGATATTGCATGATCTTCATTCTTGAAACTCAAAGATTTCTGTTTATTTCTCATACACTCCTCTTGAATAAGGTGATTCAGCCTCTCCATGCATAGTATGAATAAATAAGCGCTAAGCAAATTACCTTGCCACACATTCCAAGATGGTGTAAAATTTGATCATTCTTCCTCATTCCATAATACCTTTAATGAAGCTATGACACTCCATGATGACATCAACAATACTACTCTCAGGTTGTGGAAAGCTTTTTTAGTGAGCTGACAAATCTTATCTCCAACTATATCTTGTTGAGTTTGAAAAAAGTGTGTATGTAATCCATTTTGGCATGGAGCTATGAAGGCTTCCATAGAGAACACATCATTTTTAACTTCGATATTAGAAATTTCTTTATAAATTAAACCAAGTTGTTGTGAGTTCCATCTTGGAAAGTGGTTCATTTAATCTGGTGAATCTATGACTAAAGGTGTCACTGATATATAAGTCCTTGAAGTACTCACTCGCCATTTTCTTGAGTAACATACGATCATGAACCCATGTGCCCATCTTTAAGAGCCATAAGTTTACTCTTTTTTCTTCACCACGATTGATGCATCAAAGAACCGGGTACTTCTTTCTCCTTGATGTTACCAAAATTCAATTATGCACCACAACTGTACGAGTTGGAAAATAATATATGGTAAATTAAAGTTGATCCCCACAGAGATTCAATTTAATATGTAAATAAGCACTAAAAATCTAAGTTTTGTTTAAGTTGAGCGAATCAAAATACAAATAATGAAAATATAAATTCAAGTGAATTAAAATATTAATTCTAATGCGCTAGAAAATATTAATTGACACAAGAAACCAAGAGTAGCTAATCCATTCTTTAAGTTTTAGAACACTTTTTTACCCAAATAAATATATTTTACTTTTAACCTATTAATCTAGAGTATAGATGGATATAGTATATCCTGATCATCTACAACTCTCTCTCAAATAAACTATTATTCCTTATATAGTTATTCAAAAGGCATTAACTTGAACAATTGCACTTTAATATGATTATATGGGTCCTGTAGGTATATTCCTATTCTAAAGGCAAATTAAAATAAATCTAATGTTACATTACTCAATTTAAAGGTCCAATATAGATCCCTATCCCAAATGTTAATCTAAATTCTCCACATTCATACTTAATGTTGATGAGGCACTAAGCAGACAATAAAATTTAAACAGAATAAATACAATTAAAATTAAACATAAATAAATGATTCAAACATGCTTAAATTCTTAAATCAGTTCATAGTTACTCTAGATATAAAAAGAATTAGCCACACCATGTTTTAATCAAACCCATAATAATAATTTTCAAATTCAAGAAGCATAAAGAAAAGAAAGAAGAAAGATGCAGCCAATGAAGAATATGTATTCTGTCTAGGTGGTGCACCCTTGCGTTCCCCCCAGCAACGCTGTGACTTTTTCTTCTTTTCTCCATGACCTCGTCTTTGCCTGTATGTTCAGTGGATGTGTGCGCGCCCTTGCATGTCTTCTCAATGGATGTGTGGATTGGGTGTGCATGGTTCTCTCTTTTGTTGTGCGTCCAATTGATGTGTGTATGTCCATATATATATCCATTAGTGCTAAACCAAATTGCCAGTCCTCTTATTTTCTTCATTTTGTTTTCTTTTAATGTTTCTTTATTTCTTGATTTGCCAAGATTCTCTCTCTCAATTACTTCCTAAAAAAAATGAAAAAAATAATAAAATAAAAGGAAATAGAATAAAACAAAAATACAAATTCCTGCAAGCTTTAAATTATTATTATCAGTTATGATTTAAGAAATCCTTAAAATAATGCACCAATTGATAGATTTGCTATTTTAAACTTAGAATCTCTTAAAATTATATTGATAATTCTCCAAATATATCAAAAATATATCTCAAATATACTAAAAATTGGAGAATTATCACACCCCTTTTAAATCACTGAAATCCTGATGTGAAACCAAATCAGTTCCTCTAACTATGCCAATTTATTGTGTTAAGGTCATTTTTACCCCGGAAGTTTTCATTAAATATTACTAGGTACCCGAAAGTTTTTGTGGTCTCAAAAGCGTCCAAGAAGTTTTATTTCATATCAATTTTGCCACGAGTTAACTGATCCCTAACTGAGCCAAACGATCAACATTTGTTGACCAAATTTGCTAACGGGGGTTGTTGATGTGGCATTCACCTCACTTTTTTTTTCCACCTTAGACTTCAAAAAAAAAATTAAAAACCTCCTGACGGAGCTCGATTAAGGCAGTTGAGATTGATGAGAACGAAGATGAGATGATCAGAGGGACTGAACGAGTGTTTGATTTGGGGAATGGATAACCCAGTTGAGTTGCATGGGGACAATCTTGCCATTGGAGAAAAGCTCATCGGTGGAAGAGATTTGGTGAGAGAAGCCACCAGTGATGCAGAAAACAAAGTCAAAGGCCAAGTTTGATGTTCGTTCACAGAGATCTTCATCGTC